>CAIGQV010007757.1:15187930-15219171 GCA_903798115.1 Danio jaintianensis
TGTGTGTGTGTGTGTGTGTGTGTGTGTGTGTGTGTGTGTGTGTGTGTTTTAGCATGCTGATAGATGTTAAAGTGAGCTAGTAGGATGGCGAGGCCTAAAACACAAAGAGTGCATTGAGAGGGAGTGTAACCAGACTCCAGGCTTCACACCGCCATTGCTGGAAGTTGGAATGCTGTAGAACCGTACAAGCGCTCTCTCTCTCTCTCTCTCTCTCTCTCTCTCTCTCTCTCTCTCTCTCGCTCTCTCTCTCTCCCAAAAGAACCTTGTCAAGATTTCCTCGCTTCTAATCTATGCAAAAACACAAGCGCAAGTAATGAACTGGCTAACCTCACCCGTCTGCTGAAAGCTCACACTTGGAACCTTGACTGGAAGTTTTCAGCATCTCATCGGCGGGTTGAAGAAATCTGTGTGACTTTGTTTAGAAAAGCACAATTGATTTTTTTTTTTTTTTTTTTTTTAAGGGGAAAAAAATCTTTGTGAAACCAAAGTGTGGAATGGCAGCGCACAAATATTTTTACTAATAGGTTAATATTAAAAAGATGGACTGTTGGAATGACAGCTGGAAATTCTCAGCATCTCATGGCAGGTTGAGAAAGTCAGAATGATACTGGAATTGTTTGGAAAAGTAACGCAGCAAGTGCCGGCGTCTGATGGATGCTTTAAAACGACAACAAAAAGTTGTGAAGATGATTCTTTTTTTTTTTTTTTTTCTTCAAATTATGTAGTGATTCAGTTTAGTTTTTGCACACTTGAAAGTTTCACAATGTGGAAAAAATGGATTGGAATTTCAATTAATTGGGCTATTAAATTATATCCATTATGTATTTTAGTCATAATTTTCCAGACCAAAGGGAACCAAAAGATTACATCAGAAATAAATGGAATTTAAAAAAATAAATAATTAAATAATATTAATAATAATTAATTTTTAATTATTCATAAACATAAAAAAAAAAAAAAAAAAAAAAAATTAAAAAAAAAAAAAAATTAAAAAAAATAAAAAAAAATTAATTTTTAATTATTAAAAAAAAAAAAAAAAAAAAAAAAAAAAAAAACTCAAATCATCCCATAATTTTCCCTTAATACAAAAAGTTTAAACTGTTTACTGAAAAGTTGTTTAAGGGAACCAAAATGGTTCTTTTAGGAACTTTTTATTTTTTAGGGTATAAAAATAAACACTATTGTGCCTATTTAAAGAAAAACTGTTCACTTAAATCTTGTCTGAGGGAACCAAAATTGTTCCTTTAAGAACTTTTGAAGAGTTAAAAAATACACAGAATTGTAGCTATTTAAATAAATATTAACCCAATGTGAAATTTGTATTATGCGTGACCCAAAAAGATTGATATTTAGCATTTTTTTATCCTTACAACAATAGTAATGGCATGATTTTTAAAAAGCATTGACAATATCATTCTTTTGATTCTTATTGCATGTCAAAAAACATAAAAATTTAAATTTTAAAAGCCTCTTTTGTGCTCAACAAAAGAAAGAGCATCAGGTGATTAAACAGTAGCAGAATCATAATTGTTTAGTAAATTGGTAAGCTTTAATCACAATACAAATATTATCTATAGCACATTTAAAACCAAAGTGCTTTCCAGCAGTTAAAGCTTCATCTACACTTAAAACCATTAGCGCTCTTAATTGTGCTGAATTTATTCTCTTGAGCCCAACCAGATTCGAAAATAGGCTCGAAAATGTTGAAGTCATTAGGGTCATCAGCAGTAATTACAAACTAGATCATCATTTTAAAAACAGAAGCGAGTAAATGAAGCTCAGCTGGTTTGTTTATCGCTCACATGACGTTCCTCCAGCCGTGACATAAGGACATTTGCGCCCTTGACAAAGCGCCTTAGAAAAGCCCGTGTTTACTGCGTTGTGCTTTTTGAGAAGGGTATTTCTGGTTTGAGAGCTGGAGTACATTGAGACCAGGCTTTGATGTGCGCTGAAAGAAATTTGGGTCAGCACCACGGTAGAAAAGTCCCTCCCTCGCAGACTAGAGTTTCAGCCTGTCCGTCACTTCAAATGCCCACAAGTCTTGTCTGGAGTAAAGTATGAGGAAAGCAGACACTCGATAATGATGCTGATGATGTGTCTCTCTGCTCGGTAGATAATGTTTGAGGCAGTGACCCGAACATGCTGCCAAAACTTCAGTTCGCACCCATTGACCTTAAAAGAACACTCCTCTTACTTCCAAGAATACTTGGAAATAGGCTTATTTAACAACTCTCCTGTTGAGTTTTACCATTTTTGAATCCATTTAGCTGATCTCCGGGTCTGGTTGGTTGCACTTTTAGTTTAGCTTAGCATAAATCATTGAATTAGATTAGACCATTAGCATCTCGTTCAAAAAAAAAAACAAAGGAGTTATTACTTCTAAATTTTGTTGATTTTTGATATAAAAAGTCTCGATTACCCAGGAGTATATTTACTTTCTCTGGAGACATTTTCACTTAAAAATATAATTGTTTTGCCTTTAGCTATAGTATTTTCATTCATTCATTCATTTTCTTTTCGGCTTAGTCCCTTTATTAATCTGGGGTCGCCACAGCGGGATGAACCGCCAACTTATCCAGCATATGTTTTATGCAGCGGATGCCCTTCCAGCTGCAACCCATCACTGGGAAAGCTATAGTATTTTGCTTTAGATTATTATTATAAATTTGTCTTGTATATTAAAATCTATATTATAGGGACTAAATATGGGGTATTTTAAGTATGTTCTTTGTTTTTATGTAATTTTTTTTTATTAGGTGTTATAGACATTAATATGTTTTGATTATTGTACGTTTTAAATATGTTTTAGTTTATTTTACAGTTGCTGCAAAACAAAAATAATACTTAATCGTATGTATGTATTATGTACTTAAGCTAATACAGTGGGTAGGGAAAGTTTTCAGACCCCCTTACATTTTTCACTCTTTGTGTATATTGCAGCCATTTGCTAAAATCATTTAAGGTCACTTTTTTTGGGGTCGATATGGGGTGCTCTGTGTACATTTAATGTGGGAAAAATGAACTTAAATGAATTTGGCAAATGGTTGCAATATATCAAAGAGTGAACAATTTAAGGGGGCCGGAATACTTTCCGTACGCACTGTATTTTGGATTTTAATTGTAAATAATGTTATTGTAAATCATTCAAACAATCAAAAGTCATTTTAAATTTTGCTTAATGCTAAATTTAATGGTTTGCTTTGTTTTTTTAGTATATTGTTTTAAAATATAAACTGATAATTGTGTGCAGGGCAAATTCAGTCATTCAGCTGATCTCCGGGTCTGGTTGGTTGCACTTTTAGCTTAGCTTAGCATAAATCATTGAATCAGACTAGACCATTACGTCTAGTTAAAAAAAGGATTTTAAATTGTTGATTTTTTTTTTTTTTTTTTTATCATTTAAATTTTTTTTTTTTTTTTTTTTTTTCCTGTTCAAAAAAAACAAAAAAAATTTTTTTTTTTTTTTTTTTTTTTTTTAAAGCAGTTTACGATCCCTATAAATTACACCAATGAATCACTGAATCATAAGTTTGAATCAATTAAGTTGTTAAAAGGGATTCACTAAAAGAGATTCAATTAAACCAATTGTTAACAGCATGTTTTGCTCTGTTGACACTTAAAGAGATGCTACTTATTGTAAATACAACGTTAACATTCCCAATTGCACTTGGAAATCAGTAGGAAACAAAAATGGCAGAAAATCTAGTGTGCAGTATATATTAGGCTTTCAGTCTCAGTGAGATCCACTGAATGTGTACCATTGGAGCCAATTTTAGTTCTGTTCTTTCCTTTTTTTCCCCACAACTTGGGTTTTTGATCCAAACCAGATGTGGCTGAGCTTCAGCTGAGGTTATCGGGTGGAAAACAACCGCTGTTGGCTGAATTGACTTTTTTTTTTTTCCTTTCTGATCTCAGATCTGTTTTCATGCAAAAGGAGTTTGGTAAAGGGGGAAGGGCATGAGATTTGCATTAAAAACACTAAAATGAAAAGTTTGGACACATGGTTGACTCAGTGTACATTGACCTTCAAAAACTTTTGATCTAAATATTAGTTTTACTATCTTTGGGTCCGAATTACATTTTAGTGGGTGTTTTCTGTAAATTACGGTAAAAAATGGATGATGGTTATTAGACATTCTTACCATGATCTACAGATGACACTACCAAAAAATCCTGTTTGGCATATTTAGATCAAGAATCATTTGATGACATTAAAAGACATTATTTAAGGATCACGCTGCATATAATTGTAATTTTAGATGAATACCCATTGTTATTTAATCTGCTGTTCAGCAAGAAGGCTTTAATCTGTTCAATTATTACGAAATTTGTGTATTATGATAAATACAGGTTTTGACATAAATATATCTATTAATGGAATGGTATATCACCCGTATTTTGACATTTTTATTTTCAGTTATTTTAAACATTAAAGTAGAAATTTGCTTGCATTTAATATTCTTTGTATTTGTATAAAATTGCTTTTTATAAATTGATGCAGATTAGGGCTTTACGACACAAAAAATACACATGATGTTGTTGATGAGATTTTGCAATAACAATATTTCTTTCAATAGAACATTTCCCTTAAAGTGTTTTCATGTTTTATTTTTATTATTTATCTTTTATATATATATATATATATATATATATATGTATATATGTAAGGATCATACTACTGATATATTTATTTATATTTTTATGTCTAGGATTTGTACAAGTCTAGGTAAATTCAGGAATAAAAAAAAAATATTTAGACTTTAAAACACTGTGAATGACTTAAAACCTATTCATATATTCTGATTTGTAGGCTACATTTACATGACAGTGATGTAGCCATTGCATCCTTGCATTTTGAAAGTTCACGCCTACACAACAACATTTTCAAGAGATCCACATTTACACCCTCGAAAACGATGCTGTATAACGTGCCAGGCCAAAATTTGGTGCCGTCACCTTGTTAGTAAACTACCTAAAGGGAAGTGATGATGCATCGTCGTCGGCTCAACGCTCAGGTCTATGTGTAATTGGCCATGTGTGTAAGGTATTGGTTGTAATTTGAAGTACATCCACACTTTGCTGATAAAGCATTTGGAAGCACTTGTGCAACAACACTACAGCACACTCCGCCATTGTTGTGTGTTTGTTTGCGCTTGCCTTTAATCCACACCTCCCTAAACTTGTACTATGGGACGTCATAGCTTTTAAAGGTTTTCTTTCATTTGCTTTCGAGTGTTTACATGGACACACTAAAAAAAACTTCCACTTTGAAATCCAAATGTATGTATTTTCAGTCCACAAATGGCACTGTCATGTAAACAAACAGGCAAAAGGTATAAAAGGTTTTCCTGTATTTGGCTGAAAACGTTGTTGTGTTGTGCCCCTTATTCGCTGTTGACATTTTCCTCACTTGTAATCTACTTTCCGCCATTGATATTTCAATATATTGTGCAACCCTAGAAAATATTTGTGAATTTAAAGTTTGAATCTTAGTGGAAAAATGCAGTAATTTACACAATAAAGCATAAGAAGTTGTCTACATCTTTGACTAGTGTGCATAATCAACAAAAAAAGAAGGATGTCGAAAACAAGATTTGCAGGAATGCACCTTGGGATTTGTAGTACATTTTTTCTCAAGCTAGATTGCCAAACGTCTTCAGATTGTTTTTTGTCGCTGTCCTCAGTAAACCTTTCGAGCAGCGCAGTTCTTGCAGACAGAGAGAGGGGGGAAAAAGCTGTTGTGCAAGAATGGCTGCAAACATTTTGAAACCGTCTTTCCAGTGGTTGGTTTCACAGGACGAGTGCCAACTTTGGAAGGAAACAGAGGGAAAAGAAAGAGCTGGTTGTATGTATAGAGGAGAACCAAAGCGAAAGCGAGAAAATGTGCGTTAAAACCAAACAAGACACTGGAAGAACAAAGAAACGAGTCTTCAGATGGTCCTCAGTGTATCGTGTAGAAGTCGGCATGAGAAACCCTGTTGCGTGTTGGGACCTGCTGGAGGAAAACAGTCATGATGTCATACCTTGTGTGATTGGTTTGAAACACTTTTACACCAGAGGACAGATGAAAGAATGAGAGATGTCAGATGTCCCAGGAGTGATGTCTTCAGTATAGAACATAAATAAATAAATAAATAAATCCAGCCTCAGCAACCAAAAGATGAAAATCTCAAATCACTGGATCTGATGTAAATTCTAGGTGAAATGCTGATGTTCATTCAAGACTTTCTAAACCAATAATAACAGGCAATGGACCACTAGAACAAAGTGACCATGAAAACACCATAAACAATGAAATGCTTTGGTAGGAAGTAATTGTTAGTTGGGCGCTGATGGCACGTTTGCTGTGAGCAGGCTTTAAAAAATGATTTGACCATCATGACGGACCCACAAAGACCTCTGTGACCTTGCTTTATTGCCGCCATGTGTTTTTCATTCCGCTAAAGGCACGATCCAGGAATATATTTACTCTCTCTGGAGACATTTTCACTTACAAAAATAATGATTGTTTACTTTGCTTTAGCGATCATTTTTTGCTTTAGTTTTTTATTATTATTGATTTGTCTTGTATATGAAACTCTATATTATAGGGTCTAAATATAGGGTCTTTTTAAGTATGTTCTTTAATTTTATGTAAATAACTTTTTATTAGGTTTTATAGACATTGGTTTGTTTTGATTATTGTACGTTTTAAATATTTTTTTAGTTTATTTTAGTTACTGCAAAAGCAAAAAAAAACGTAATTTTATGTATGTATTATGTATTTAATAAACTAATATATTGGATTTTAATTAGAAATAATTTTAATGTAACTGTCATTTTTATTTTAGATTAATGCTAATTTTATTTGCTTGTTTTTTATTTATTTATATATGTATATGTTTTATATATTTATTTTATATAAACTGATAAATGTTTAAAGGGCAAATGTACACATTTTAAAATGTTTATTTATTTTATATATTTTATGTACATTTTTTCATGTCCATGAAAAGAAAACCAGCGTTTATCACAAAAAAAAATTCAAAATGTAAAATAGAATACTTTTTTTAATTAAATGAATATACATTTGTTACAAGGGAATAAAACTTCTGGAAAAATTAGTTGAGCAAGTAAATGTACAGACCAATTAAATTATTACATGCATTTGGCGAAAAGTAGGCACACCTTAAATATAGATAAATAGTTTTCGAGTTCATTTTTAATTCAGTTTGTAAATTGTGATTTTGTAATTTGACACATCTAGCTCAGCGCTTACCAATAAATGCCATTCAGATTAACAGAATCTCCTGAGAAATAAAATGATGGGTGAATCAATGTGGCGCCAACAATAACAAGGCCCTCCATGTCACTTAAAAGAGCTGGAGCGCAGGGCCGAAAGGGAAGGAAGGGGCTGAACGCACTCTTTTGTCCCTGCAGGCTCTTTTTTTTTTTTTCAGTTTAGTTTTACTTTCTTTCTGGGAAACCATAATTAGGGTCCGGCTCGAATGGCTAGAGTTACTGCTCCTAGTCTTCTTGGCTGGCAGGCAATGAAAAGGCCGTTCGAGGTTGAGTTACAGTCATAGTTTTGATGGCCGTGATTCCAGTAAGCATCCTCGAGCTTAGATAATGGTTTTTAAAGGTCCAGTGAAATTAAAATATTTTTTTTTAGATGTTAGGGTCAGTATGTTAGTCTTCAAGGATATCTATAAGCTAGTGTGGTACAAAACAATGACTAAATTTGCGTTTAGAAGAAATAAAACCGATATAAACATGTTAAGCTTGCAGTTTGTCACGTCCACCTAAATTGATCAACATTGTTTTTTTTCACGTCACCTCATGCTTCAGTTTCTCATCAAATCTTGACCAATCAAATGCTCTCTAGTATCTGACATGTCCCGCCCCCCTCAAGACGCTTCTCTTTTGCTTTTCATTTGATGCGCTTGAGCTCAACCACTCTCATTAGCAGAGCTGTGATGAAACAAAACACTATTGGCTACTTTTTTAAAAGGGGATTAGCTACTCTGAACCCACCCTCTCTTCGTTTTTCAGTTGAGATTACGTCAACATTGAATAAAAAAAATGCACGGGACCTTTAAAACAAGACGGACCAATGTTTTAACAGTAAATGGCTGCTGATTTGATTGTATAAAAGGTTCAAACTAAAAAATCTTGATGTTTTCATGTACAGCATTAACAGAAACCCTAAAAGCAGCTATTCAGTTGGCTGAAGTGTTGGCCGAAACTGAGCTATGATTAGCAAGGACCTTTCAGACATCTATGTAAGGCCACAAACACGCAGGAGAAAAGGCTGATTCAATTCAAAGCTTATAAATCATTACTCCAAGCTTTCAAGCATTACATACCGTGAAACCCAATCGTTATATGGTCTGCCTTGTGATTTCAGCTTTCACAATAAAACAGAAGAAAAAGCTTTCCTTGGCTAAATATTTAGCATTTTACGAGCCAACTTTCTAAAGGAGTTTTTTTTTTGTCTGTTACAATAGTCGCTGTGTCAGATTATGGGATTTTGACTTTTAAATTCTTGTCTCGTCATGTCCAAGAAACATGTCAGACTTACACTTTGCTTCCTGACCAGTCATCACTTGCCATCTTTAAAGGGATGGTTCACCTGAAATTGAACGTTTACTCACTATTTACTCGCCCTCAAGTGGTTCCAAACCTTTATGAGATTCATTCTTCTGTTGAACACGAGAAGATATTTTAAAGAAAGCTGATAACCATTGACTTCCATAGTATTTGTTTTTTCTACTATGGATATCAGTAGTTTCCAGTTTTTTTTTCAAAAAATCTTCTTTGGTGTTGAACAGAAGAAAGAAACTCATAAAGGTTTGAAAGCTTGTAAAGGGTGAGTAAATGATAACAAAATTTTCAATTTTTGTCAACTATCCCTTTAATGATATGTGTGATGTCATCAAGAAGGCGTACCTAGTGACTAACTTCCTGGAACAAACGTAAACGAACCTTAAGGAAACATCATAAAGGCAAGATTAATGTTGTCCTTGCTCCAAATACCTTTCCTTCATTGCACAATACCCCCAAGAAATACCATATTCTTTGTAGTTTTATCATGTTTGAAAGCTGTGTACAGACGATCTTCTGTCTCAGATGTCAAGGAGAGACAAAAAATAAGTAAATAAATGAACATGCAAGTCATTTAGTTGTGAAGTTGAGTAATGTACTGTACTACAACATAATATTTGTTATATCACTCTTATTATATTCTGATACCCATTGTTGTTTACAAGTCGCCAAAACATCCAGTCAAATCCGTCTGATATTGTGTAGTCTGAACACGGCATTAAATATTGTCCAGGAACCAAAAAAAATAGTGTTTTGTTTATCAACTCTCCAAAACATGAGATTAATTATCTAAGAAATGTTCACATATCACACTGTCTGAAAGCTATTTAGAAACCCCTATTTGTACATATTTAGAGGCTGATTTGTACCAAAACAAATGATAAGACCGTTCTGGATTGTTTATGTTTTTGTGAATTATACTTAGACACTCATTCTTTGTGGTCTCTCTTCTTCCCCAATGCTTCTTTTTGGCTATTTCCAAACATTAAAGTCCACGTGAGCCACAAGTTGCTGAGACTTTTATTTCAGTATGCTGATGTACTTACTACTGAAACAGAATATTGAGTAGGGGCGGAGCTTTCTTTTTGTGCATCATTCCCTCAGAGCAAACTAATGGTAAGAGGGGCGTGGCTAAGAATATTGTGACTGAAGCCGTTAATTCAAATGGACCGACACTTCAATTGTGGAAGAAAATGCTCAGAATTTGATTGAAGATGACCAAAACAAACGTGTTTTTTTTTCAGTGGATTAACTTAATCTAACACAGATTAACTGTTCACCTAAAGAATAATAATGTGCGCTCGTAATTTAAATATTGTAAATTTTGATTTTACACAGACTTTAAGGTCACCTTCATCCTTTAAGATACATATAACAACGAAACACCACTAGACTTGCAGCTGTCAAAAGTGGCACTATGCTCCATAACAAGCAGACTAACCCAATTTTTCTCTTCTTTTCCTCTAGACCCAAACCACCACCACCTGATGGTGTGAAATCCAATCCGTCCAAGAGGCACAGAGACCGGCTGAACAGTGAATTGGACAAACTGACAAACCTTCTACCCTTCTCAGAAGACGTCCGTGCACGATTGGACAAACTGTCAGTGCTTCGACTCAGTGTTGGATACCTGAAGGTCAAGAGCTTCTTCAATGGTGAGATTACAACTTTATTTTATCTTATATTCTGCTAAATTTCTGATTGTTTTTTTTATTATTCCAGAAGTTACATAAGATTGCAGTTACAAAAGATTTCCAACTATATCAGCTGTTGGGGAAGTCTTGTACATTGTAATATTACAAATTTTGACTTTAAAGGCAGTTTTGTTACAAGCAAAACATGATGTAAAATCTTGAGCAAAACAAGTTATGTACCATATAAAATACAGTGAAGAGAGGACAGGAAATGATGTAGAGAATGAGGAACAGAATCAGGAAATGTCAAAAGCATGATTGAAACTCATGTTACCACATAAGCTTTCTGGGAAATTTTAGCTAAATTGATACATGTTCTTATGTTCACTGTTGCAATTCTTCGTAGTCCTTTCTGTCATATTAAAGGGATATTTCACCCAAAAATGTAAATTTACTCTTTTTTTAGTTTCTTTCTTTTGTTGAACACAAAAGTTCTTTTGAAGAAAGCTGAAAACCTGTAACTATTAAGTTTTATTGTAGGAAAAGCAAATGCTTACTTCAAAATATCATCTTTTGTGTTCAACAGAAGAAAAAAGCTCATATTGGTGTGAAACAAGTGTAGATTGAGTAAATGATGTCACTTTTGGGTGAACTATCCCTTTAAAGGCAGAGTATGTGGCTTTAGGGAAACCATGATTGATGGTTTTCAAGATGCCTAAAACTGAAAATGGTTCTCAGAATAATGATTCACTTAGTCCTAATGGTATTTTGCCTTGTCATCTTGAACAAAATGCTAATTTGATTCCAAAATTTACCGGAAGGTTCATGTCACATGAATGATGTGCAAGAAACTTGTGAGCTTCAGCTGACATGTTTATTATTTAATAAATAATATGTTTTAGGGTCTGTTTTAGGGTCCTTAAATTGCATAAAAGAATAGTTCCCCCAAAATTTAAATTACCTCATAATTTTCTCTCCCTCATGTGGTTTTAAATGGGTTTCTTTTTTTCTGTTGTACATAAATGCTGTGTTGCATTTGACTTCTATAGTGGGAAAGAATTACTATGGAAGTCAATGGGTGCCAGCTACCAGCATTTTTCAAAATATCTTCTTTTGTCTTCAACAGAAACTCAAATAGATTTTAAACAAGTGAAGAATAAGTAAATGAGGACAATTTTCATTTTGGGGTGAACTATCACTTCAACAAACTTGCCATCATAAATCAGACGTGGTTTCACTTTCATTAGATTTTTTTCTGGCTAAAAGGTATATTGTAAATAACCCAAAAAGATGTTTGCTGGATCAGTTTCTCTGAGGGCCTCAGATCTTCAGCCAAAACAAATGCTTGCTTGTTTATGTGTGTTTAGAAAAGGCTCACAAAAAACATCCCAACATGACCTTGCAAGGAGTGACGTAGAATCTTCTCATGGAATTAATCAAATTTCTAAGAATAATATTGAGGGGAAGATTACCCAGAACAAAAAAACATGACCATTTTTTTCAGTCGCATATTAGACGACATATAATTCATAAATGGTATTTGGCAGTAGGATCTTTTGCAGTAAAAAAGCTTTTTTTTCAGATGAAGTCATATCTGGTGAGATGCAAATTTAAGGATGTCATCTTTTTATTGTGACATTTGAATTCTACCGGCTAATCGACCTGTCAAAAACAGATATTTCTTTGTCTTCACGAAACACGTACACAGGATGAAAATAGGCTAGAGGACGTTGTTGACATTGTCTACTGCTATCATTTCTAGATGATTATAAAATGACAAGACATGGACTTTACCCATCTGTCTCTGTGAACTTTGTGTGAATTTTAACTCACAGTATCTGAATGTAGAGTAGTATTACAATTTGCTAAGGTAACCATTAATAGTGTCTGTAATTTTTAAAAGAGTCTATTGTTTAAGAACTTAAATGGACTTGTCCACATTGACCTTTATTCCCCTTTCCATTCTCAGTTCAGTGTTCTTTATCTTAGACTCTTTTATCTAGCATTTTTTTAGCGTGATAGTGGCAGCAAGCATGTGTCCTCTCTTGAACACTTTGCTGAGCAAGTGTGGCAGCTATGAAGTGCATGCAGAGAATTCCATTGTGAAAAGACAAAGGACTTTATGGAAAATATGTTGGAAGTCATCTTAGCACCATCTGAGGGCAAGGAAGACAAACAGGCAAGGTTTGGCATGGAGAGTGCTGAATCAGACAACATGGAGTTCCTGGCACCATTCCGCTCTCCCCACCTTGTTCTGTCACGCTGAGCCCTCCAAACAAACATGCAAATAGACATTTGGCAGAGAGCTTGCCCAGTCTGGATAGCCATTCGAGCAACAAAATGAGTTCTGAGGAATTGTTAAAAATGTGTTTTTGCTGGACAGAAGGTCTTACCCCATGACTATGTCATATGAAAGGTCTCTAACCTGTCATCATTTCACTGCCAGATTCAAACTTCCTTTTCCTCTAAAAGGAAATTCATCAAGTCTTTCCCTTTTTCTCTGCCACCCTTAAATTTTTCATTTAAATTCTGCCCTCAAAACAAACAGACCAACAAAGGCTCAACAGAGCCCTGAAATGTGCCAGGCCACTGCCCCCAGCTAAGCTTCCTTTTATTGTTCTACAAAAATAGCAGCAATTAGAAAGAGGCATTTGGGGGAAGAGTAAAATGAGACGGTACAGAAAAAGAGAGTGATGCATGATAGCAGACAGTCCAAAAGAAGAGAGGTTATTTTCAACCTGCCGACAAGATTCACAGCTGCAGAGAGCACTTGTCGCTCTTGAAAGACTGGAGACCAAAAAGATCAAATAAAGCATGCCTCTGTGCATTTGTTTGTATGCAACTTCCCTAGTAACCACAAGTGTGAAGCTGAGAAACGATAGTGGCATGAGGCCCTACAAGTAGACAAAGTTGCAATATACGCAGTTTAATTTAACTGCTGCAGACAGGAAACACAAAGTAAAATAAAAATATCACAGGTTCTTTTAGCAAGAAAGATGTGTAACAAACATGATAACAGGAAGAAGGGAAGCTCTGGGTGAATCAGTCAGACGTATCCAACAGAGGTGCTAGACAGATGCCCCATTTCCTTCATCGCACAGTCTGTCTTTTCGTGATTGCGCTGTGGTTTTCAGCGTTTTGCCGCGTGGTGAAGTACAGTCTATGTTGCTTTATTAACAAAATGTACATTGGCCTAGGGACGGCACTGTACTGTACTGTAGATTACATACAACGTCTATGCAAATGTTCGAATATAGGCGAATTTCCATCAGCGGCGTGAATGATGTGGAATGCACAATGTGTTTGCAGCGAATGCATGGAATTTGCCACAATTGCATCTTCAAGTTCAAATAATTCAATTTGCTTGAGGTGAAAAACATCCCACATGTGGTGTGAACCAAGCATAAAAAGCAATTAGTTACTTTAAAGGCAGCAGGTTTACTCACTTTTTTTAATGTAAAGCAACAAGTTGACTTTACTTTTAAGTAAAAAGTGAGTAAACCTGTTGTAACTGGCAACTGTTAAGTTGACTTTATTTTTTTTTATAATTATGCACAGTTAATTTACTTAATTTTATGGAAATGTGTGCACTCCCTTTTTAAAGAAAGGTCAACTAATTGCTCTTTTACAGTGTGGGTAAGATCCATCATATTCTGTAAATTACTGTAGAATCAGTAAATAACATCTTGAGAACTCGCTAGCAATTTTGGTGTAGTACAGAGGGGCTTGATTTTGCCCAACCCAAGCTATTTTCAATCCCTCTGCGACAGCATTAATTGGATCAAAGATACGATTACAGTAACTCCTTTATCAGCTTGTCTATTTTCGTCACTAGCGTGAAACGCAGAGAGAGGCGTGCCCAGGGCTACAGATTCCTCTCCGTCTGGCTTCTAGCAGGTCAGACACCGCCTTTACAGAGAATAGATCTTCTGTTGGCGTCCTCCTATCATCCAAGGCCACAGAGACAAAGGGAGATGGAAGGATCTAGAAGGTTGCACTGAGAAAAACCACAAGATTCGGTCCCACGGTGAGATGCACAAGTGGGACATTGTGTGTGCTGTGTTCCCAGCATGCACTAGAGCCGGGGCATCGTTGTGTATTGATGAGGGTCAGGTCTGGAGGAGTCGCTACATAGAACGGTCCTTGTCTGAAGTGTAATGTGGTGTGTCATTGGTCTAGCTTGAATTTGACCTTAGGGATGAATTGTTGGCTTCAAAACTACTGTTGCGGCACCGAGTATGACAGAAAGAAAGACAGACTGAAAGATTCCTTGTTCCAAGTTCATTGTTCCACAGTTTCTTCCTGCTCTTCATCTTTGCCAATTTATTGTTTAAACAAGTTTCTATGCTTTTACTCTGTTCCAAGCTTTTAGCCTCACCCTTGTTCTTGCTGCACATTTCTGTCACGCGCTCTCTCTCTCTCTCTCCCCCTTTTTTCTGCATGGCATTTTCTGCATCTTATCTAAGCAGAGATCACCACGTTCCTGACAGTAAATAGATGGCAGGGTGAGGGTGGTAGGGCTGAGGGAGGGAAGGGTTAGTGCTCCAAACCCTGTGGCACTCCTGCACGCTATGGGGGCACTACAGGTAATGGAGACCTCCAGACCACTTGGGGTCTCTCTCATAAAATGTGCCTGTAGAAGAAGCTTAACTTATCCCCTTTAGGTGGTTAAACATCTTGGGTCAGGAATGGGCAAAGTCTGTCCTGAAAAGCCGGCGTCTTGCAGAATATTGCTCCAAACCTAATCAAACATACTTGAACAAGCTGATCAATGTCTTTAAGATCAGTAGAAAGCTACCAGGCAGGTGTTTTTGATTTGGGTTAGATTTAAACTCTGCAGGACACCGGCCCTTCAGGACCGACTTCGCCCATCCCTGCCTTAGGGGGTTTATTCCATCAGCTTTTCTGCAAAGATATGTACAGTCCTTAAGATGTTCACCCTTCAGATTTCACAATCTGCACCGATTGCATGTGTCAGACTTCTACAAGGCCACAAGTGTTGCACTTAAAAAAAAAATTGTATTCTTTAGTACATGGTGTCAAATCACTATTTTCCTCATCATTCCTCAATTCACTCTTTCTTTTGTGCTCTGATTGGCCAATTAAGGGATTTCCGTGGGACAGGAAGCTACATCCTGTGTAATCCTTGGCATTGCTTGGACAGATTGTTGGTTGATGTTGAGCACCAAAGAGTCATTTGATTACTCATTCTGGTACTCTTTAAACTCATATTTTTCTTAAGCCCCATTTTTATTAAACAGCCTTTATGGAATTGTTACTTTCCAATTGCAAGTATAGACTGAAGACAGCTTGTGGTCAGGCTGAAAAGTACATCGTTAACCTCTTTTTTTTTACTGTCAACTGAATGTTGTGTTTGTTTTTTTTGTTTTTTTTGAGGAAGTGAAAAGGGTTGTCAAACTTTGGTTTCTGTTTACCTTCATTCCTTGTTTATGACTGATGGAATGGGAGAGTAACCAAGAAGCTTCAATATTCCAGAGACTTGTCAACTTTAGATGGACCTCCTGTGCTAACACCGGATTCATTTTTTATGACCATGAAAGCCACTTATATTATTGTATTGTTCAAGGTTTTTGTTCTCCCTCTTTTATTTGTTTTCTGTCTCCTATTGTCCTCGGTCAGAAGAGTTCACTTACCCTTTCTTTTGTCGATGGGAGACAAGACAGATGGATTCAGAACATCAATATTTGTGTTGGCATGAGTCAGTGGAGACTAACACCAAAGGTTTTGCAAAGCAAGAACAGAGAGAGGAAAGACGAGAGCTTTTCTCACTCCCTGGCTTCATCTGCACAAATTTTTTTATTTTATTTTTTTCCAGCCAGATGACCTGACCTGCTGCGCCTCTGAATGTGAGAGCGTGCTTTGGTTGGTCTTTTTTTTTTTCTTTTTTTTTTGCGCTTTGATGTGAATGTTTAGTCATCAGTCTCGCCACAGAACAACAATCCCAGCAGGGGCCTCAATTTTGAGCTTGTTCTGTTACTTTGATGTACTAATTTAAGAGGCAAATGTATTTATCTTGTTTTTGCAGGACTACAGGCCAGATTTAACTTCTGCAGTATATTCAACTTATGAATTTATCCTACAAACCACACTAGGTAAATATTGGGGATACATGAATCAGAATTCAATACATAGAGATGCACCATGAAACTGTTAGGGCAATAACAGTTAAACCCAAAGACCTGGTCAGATGGACAAAGACCAGAAGTCAAGGATGCAATTAAAAACAATTACCGAAGAAAATAGTTTGCAGTTTCATCAGTAGAAGCCAGCTTCAACACGCACGGAGTTCATAGGCTACTTTGGGTCAAGTCTCAACAACAATTATACTCTAACAAAAGGTCACTAACTGTGCATACATGTATATTCGTTCTAACTTTAAAACACAGATAATCTTATGCAATCCTCAC
Organism: Danio jaintianensis; assembly: GCA_903798115.1. Lineage (NCBI taxonomy): Eukaryota > Metazoa > Chordata > Actinopteri > Cypriniformes > Danionidae > Danio > Danio jaintianensis. The sequence goes on from CAIGQV010007757.1 coordinate 15,204,576, forward strand.
ACATGGATGTAAAATTCAGAACAAAATCTCCAGTGATTATATAGGCAACAAACAAACAAAGATCAGACATGTCTTCCAGAAAGCAATTTTTTTGTGGTCAGGATGGAAGAGCCAGGACATGCATAACATTCCAGTTTTACTCTAAAGAGGAATGACACTAAGTATTGGAGCAGCCATTGGTAATGATAGGACGTCATGATTTTGCCAAGTATGTTGCGATCCTGGATTAACATCTATGTTGATCCTGGAACATCATTTTTGTTCAAAAATGTAATCCATACCTATTCCCAAAATCAGAGGGGAATAATAGTTGGATGACAATCATGTAGAAGTGCATAAACCTAACTGTAAGCCTAAACTTGACATAAACGGTAAATGTATCCCTTAATTCTGATTGGCTGATTGAAATGTTGTTCCAGGATCAACATAGATGTTAATCCAGGAACATGTCCTACTTGGTGAAATCAGGTTAGGGGATCATGATACCACTCTTTCAAACCAAGTAGTCAAGTACACAAGACAAATTAGCCCAGTATTCTAGTTGAAAAGTGCTTATATTTTTAAATAGGTCTACTGCAAGGCTAATGGGTTTCTTGTAGCTTTGTTTGTCTATGGCATTGCTAAGGTACCTAGCTCTTTTGTACCTTTTTCCCACCAGCTAACACACACACACACACACACACACACACACACACACACACACACATACACAACTCCCTGACATCGCTATGTTCCTGAGACACTCATTTGAAATACCATCATAATAAGGCTCTTTGTAGCCATGTTGCCTAAGGTAATTCTCATTCAGGTGATGCAGTCTCTATTTATATCCTGGCACAAGTAACCTCTGTTACCCAGTAGCACTCCTATGCAAACCAGGTCGCCCAGTGATATTAAACCAGCTATTTCATCTTTCTAATTTACAGCATCTTTCTTTGTGGCCCACTGTTTAGATACCCTTTTTTTTTTTTTCGAAAGCATGACTCGCAAGTATATATGGCAGCATTTTTTTGTCTGCATAGCAAGTCACAACCACATGTGGTTGAAAGGCTGTTTTTACACCCACTAAAAAAGAGAAATAGTGAAGCTACAGTGCTAATTCAAAGGGGCTCATAACACGAAAACAACAAGCGCTGCAGTGTTCCCCTATACTTGAGGTGGCAATAGCATCAACAAGCATGCCTATCAGCAACACAAGACGGAGCTTTTAAGATCGTCACAGTCAAAACACAGAACTTGGCTACTCAAGTGGAGACAGGCCCAAGAATGATACAGAGCCAGCATAACTTCTTTGTCACTTTTTGAGAGAGAAGGTTAGGAAAAGAGGTACCATAAGACCTTTGTAGTCACTGGAATAAAGGAAATAATGTGTGTTACATTAAGCAAGAATATACAAGGGGGAAAGGGAGGAATCAACTGGGAAATATTTTATGATTGGGTTGTCATGATTATATATATTTTTGGTAGTTAAAACCAACTTACAAATTTAGCTTTAATTTTTTAGAAAGGTTTTAACACCTTTTCAAACTAACTTTTGATGGCACTATTCCTTGACTATTCCTTTCTGAATGATTAATGTGCAAGCAGTGATGAGTAATCTCATAATTCCAGGTTGTAGCACTCTTCAAACTTCAGTCATTTCACAAGTGTGGTACAGTATGTTTTGCACTGCACCAAACAGCTTGTTTTCTTCATAGTGCATATGAGACTTATGAATCACTGGGCATGAGAGTCAGCATAGATCTGCCACCAGATGTTAGCGGCTAAGCGCTTTGCTAGCTTGCGGCTACTCCTCACCTCATGCTGTGATTTTTCATGATTTTTTTTCCCGCAATAACACGACGCCGCACAGCAGATTTGGGCCAGCTCCAGTAGATGTGAGCCAGGGTTAGTAAGGAAGTGGCTGGATTGAGGTGAGGTGGGGGGAAGAAAAATCATGAGTCATCTTTAAGATATCAGTCATTTTTGTTAACTGAAATTCTAACAGAACAGGAAATGGCTAACCCACAGCCCTATGAAAGTCTACCATAGTAACCATACATTTTATTAATCATCATGTATGTACCATGTAAGACGTATAATTTATTGTTTTAGTTGAAGTAACTTTGAAACCATACCAGAGATTTTCTTACTGTTGTGGAGATGAAAACGTCTGTATTGATTACCATTGGAAAATCCATAACAGTAACTTTTGGTCTCTGTCCCTGCATACTGTCCCATAGAGGCAGTGTCAGCATTAGCCGTTATGATTTTAGGCTAATAATTTTAAACTTGCCTTCAATATGCTTTCGACATTACTTTCGTCATTTGTTTTTTTATATAATAATCTGTTGTACTTCCCCTGAACATTATGATCGTACAATAGCACATGCCCAAAATGCCATGGTATTACTTTCTTTTTTTACATTCATTCATTCATTTTCTTTTCGGCTTAGTCTCTTTCTTAATCAGGGGTTGCCACAGCAGAATGATCCGCCAACTTATCCAGCATATGTTTTACACAGCGGATGCCCATCCAGCTGCAACACCCATACACTCTCATTTTCACACACCCGGAGGAAACCCACACCAACAAGGAGAGAACGTGCAAACTCCACACTGACCCAGCCGAGGCTGGAACCAGCGACCTTCTTGCTGTGAGGTGACAGCGCTACCCACTGCGCCACCGCGCTGCCCTCCTTTCTTACATACACATACAAACAAAAACATTAGAGTACCAATAATTTTGTCTTGAACATGGTTCCCTGTTAATTACATGCCACTTGAAACAAAGTTAAAACTTAAACAAGTGGTACTTCCCAAGTACTGTTGTACTTCCCAAGAACACCATGGTACTACATTGGTACGTACCAAAATACCTTGGCATTACCACAGAATTTTCTTGAAAAGGATCTTTTACTAACAAAAAATTACTATGGCTCCACTCTGGTTGTTTAATTATTCCAATACAATGGTGTTTTGGGCATCTACTATGATATTTTTGCAAGTACTTTGCCACATTACCTTTTGTAAGGGAGGTTATAGATTTCTTTCTTCTAAATGGCATTTTTATAGTCAGTGTTACTACAATACATTTCTACAGTTAGAAAAAGATATTCATTTGCATAAGGCTAGCATGCTTCAAACTCTGTCAGCACAGCACATTCATGTCGTGAATCTCTGGAAAGTTAGGGGGGTTTTATGCTATGATAACCTGAGGTGGTTGGCCTGACAGATTTTTTGATATATATTTTTTTTAATCCTGATCTTTGATGTGCTGGATGTGCACAGTTTGATCACTTGGCATCTTAACCAGGGGAAACCTGTTAAACGTGTTGCTTAATTTCCTCTGTGTACACAGGAAGTACTCTTTGTTCAGAAAGAGAAGGTGAGAGAGCAAAAGTCTTTGAGCAATCTTCATTTGCATAGGAAACTAGTGCTAACAGTACAGTGCTAGCTCTGAGGTATACAGTGTAGCTAGATTTCTGCTGCACTGTGGTTGTTGACTATCTTTTTTTTCCCTCCAAATAGCCTGAGGAGAAATGCTTGACAGTGTGTACGGCAGACTGCCATACATCTGCAGCCATCAATCCACAACTTTTCTTTCTCATCTCACCTGCATGCTACCTTTCCAGTCATCTGTCTGTAATCCCTCCATCACAAAGATGTTGCCTTTTTCCTTGTCTTATTTTAAGCATGCACATGTGACTTACCTCATTCACCTTCAAGCATCCACATGGAGAAAAGGACAGAAAGAGCAACCAGGATGGGAGGTGGAAGACAGAGTGAATCGGAGAGGAAGGGAAGGTATTTTGGGGGCATGATCAGCATTATCTAGGGCTTTTGAAGAGGAAAAAGATGTTTCCTGATACTCTTCCACTTTGGCTCAGACCAGAAATATGGTCAAGACTCACAAGTTCTCTTCTTTTTTTAAAACCGCTTTCAGAAATAAGGATGTGACTCTTAGGTTGCAGAAATAAAACTATTTCATTACAACATAAAAGCACATATTTTACCTTCTGTACGTTTTATAACATGCTAACTTTTTCCTGTATATTCAACTTGTCATTAGAGTGTACAAGCAACGTTAGAAAACACACATATACTGTAAGCTTAGGGCAGTCAAGCTGGTTTTTGCCATATGGTGGCTGGTCAAACAAGATCATCAACAGGACCAGCTAGCATGTTCCAAAACACAGTTTTCAGTTTAAAGTCGATTTTCCATCAGAGAGTTTATTGGCAAATTAGCAGTTCTGTGGTTATTTGCCTACTTGTTTGCTTATAGTTTGGCAACGTCGGTAACTTTTAAAGGAACACATCACTTTTTTGGAAATAGGCTAATTTTACAACTCACCTGGAGTTAAACAGCTTAGTTTAAACATTTTTGAATTTATTCAGCCCATCTGCGTTTGGTTGAAATGAGCCACATTGACCTAGAAAATAGTAACTTTTCAATTTCTGTCTTAGTGCATGATGTAACTACACAAATAAATAGGAAAATGATAAAATCTTTTTTTATTTTTTGAGCGAGATGCAATTCAATGATTTATACTAAGCTAAAAGTGCTCCTGCCAGATGCTCTGATTGGCTGACTGGATTTAAAAATAGTAATACTCAACTGTTTAACTTTAGGTGACTTGTAAAATGAGCCTATTTCCAAAAAAGTGGAGTGTTCCTGTAGTCTAAAGCGGTTTATATGTAACTAATTGTAACAAAGGTAGCTTTGAGGCAGCTGGGTATAAGCAGTGCTGTTGAACTTGTTAGTGCACACTGTCTCTGCCTGAACTTTTCATATGTTAAGAAATTAAACAATAGTCATGTCTTGTTTTTTTATTACCTGGAATGTATAGTGCCATTAGCCATTACCTTAATTAAATTCATTACCGTCATTGATTTCACACACTGTATGAACTTGTTTCGGGACAGCATGCCAGATATCAATAGCATCATTGACAACTTTTGTATATCTGTTAACCAATGAGTTACTTCTGATAACTCTCATTGATTTTGTGCATACCATAAAACCTCTGTGTTTACGTGCAAAACATAAGACGTATTGTCTTCTGTCATAATATATCTGCGTTTTACACCTACCATAACTATTTGTTTACAGCCTCTTGTCATTAGCTTATCAGGAAGTGATCCTTTGTATCGTGGGAGCAGAAAATTACCAGACGTGTCACTGCCATGTCTCCACAGTTCTGAATGAAAGTTTACAGAACAGGTTGACAAGGAGATTTTACTGTCTGTTTATCTGAGGTGACAAGCACTTTGGCACACTGTCAAGAAGACTTTACTGTTCTCACATTACTGCCCTATTCCTACCTGCTTCCTCCAACTATACATGAAACAGATCGTTAAAACCTTTAGATTCCAATTTAGTCTTCAGTTCAATTTTTCCCATCGTTACAAAAACACAACATAGACCCTGGGAGTGTATTCCAGATTTTGTGCAAGATTTGGAAAGCTTAAAAGAGCAGACACTGGTTCTTCAATATGCCAGAAGCCATGGCTGATATCTATTCATTCTTCTACTCCGTTGGGATAAACAATGAAAGACGACAGGGTTGAATGACACTAAAACCTAAACCAAAAAAGAGAGACTCTCAGTGTAAGGGGTGTTAACGAAAAGGAAGAAAGAAAAAACAAAGTGAGAACGAGAACAATATCAGCATTGTAAGTCAAGAGAGATAAAGAGAGCCCTGTGGGTGAGAGCAGTTTTCTTTGGACTCCTTCTGCTCCTTTCTCTCATGTCGTTTTCAACATTTACTGCGATGTGGACAGGAAGAGATAGACTGTATTTCCTGTTTACAGAGGTGCATTAAGGACGACGATCACATGTTTGCCTTAAGTTAGCATACAGTTTATGTATTTTGTGGTGAAATACGTGTTTTCAGATGTGCATTTATCCTTGCATGTGCTTGTCTGTGCCTGAGACTGAGCTGTATATGCGGGCAGGACATTTTCAAGTGTGTGTATGCGAGCACACTCAGGACGTTCTGTGTGTATGTGTGTTTTCTGTTGGCAGTGAAGTGTCTCAGGGGAGGCAGGGCTTGCGTGAGAGCACTGTTGCAGATCTGTCAGTGAGAGGGGGCTGCTCAAGGTCTGGCGGAGTGTGTGTGTGTCTGAGCTGGGCTTGGATTGTTCCCCCCAAAGGGAGGGAGGGAGAGTGGGTTAAGCCAGCCCCGTCTGTCAGCATGGAGCTGCCGTTCGTATTTTTGTGTATGCGTCCTGTGTTTATCTAGGGGGCCAGTGGAAGGAACAATTGTGGACAGTTTGAAAGCAAGAAAGCTAGGTAGTACCTTCTCTTCAGAGACAAAGAGGCAGAGTGGGCGGAGAAAGGTGTTAGTATGTTTGTGTACATAAGTGCTTGTATGAGCGACCGAAGACAAGTAGAATGAGTGTGTGTGATTGTTGGAAGCATGTGTGTGTTTGTCCAGCCTGAGTGTTATCTTGGGGTTGTTCTCTTTCTGTCCCCACTCTCTCAGCAGGACTGTCAAAACTTCCCTTTTCTTTGGATACACACACATTCGCTTGAAGTAAATGAAGAACAAAAACTAAACGATGAACACAAAACACTCTTGTTGTTTTTTTTATAATGAATTTTATAGTGACTTAAATGGTTAGTTTTAAATCCTGGCAAAATTTAAAAATCATATAATTAAACTATTGTTGGTGCCAAGTGATTTGGTTGCAGGTTTCGGAGGTCTGCACAAATACCGTGTAATGAGTATGCCTCTTTAAAATTTGTGGCTAGAGTCTTGGAAAGCCTTTTGCATGCTGATTTTTCTGCCACCTACGGTCGGCAGACAGTGTATGTAGCCTTTATAAACCCTGGAGCCATGTCACTTGACTCACTGACTGACTCAGGGGGCCTCTGTAGGATAGATTTAGTAATTTGATCATTTCCTGCTCTTTGGTGTAATGAAGAATTCAAGTAGGTTCTAAATAGACAAAGGAGGGAGCCGTGTACAATGTTTGCTAAACAGATTTGACATACAGATTCAACAACAAATTTTCTTCAACTCAGACAGAGTGTAAGTGGTACTTGACATACAAAATTTGTCACCACAGTATGATGTTAATAACTGCTAAACTCTCATAAATAAATGTACTAAAATTGTCACTGGGGCAGTAACAAAACTGAGGTACACTTTTGGTGTAATGTTTATCTTTAAAGTACCAAATAGGACCATTTTGGATGCAGACATGCTCCTTTGGAAAAGGCATCATTCAAGTCATAGCTTATTTTTGAGAGTGTAGCATGTTGCTCAAAAACCTCTGTCCTTAATACAATCTAGGGAAGATACTCAAGACCATGAAACAAAATCCTCTGATCCCCTTTCAACCTATCAGTTCATTCTTACCTATGCCAGTTAAACCTATGCCAAACCTTAAATGTCCCTGTATATGTAAATGTACTGATAAACAAACTTGAAATTAGCAGGGCCTTTATAAATACCACCTGACCTGAAAATACCTCCTGTTAAAATCTTGGTGACAAGGTCATGACCACATGTGCCACTCTTAAGTGGTAACCAAAGGCACGGTTATGGATGAAACCCTTTCCTATCATCTTTCTTATCTAGAATTTTTCATGTTCTAGCAAATTGAGCTGTCTAAACTCGGTCAACATCATGGTCCCTATGCCAATTCAAGAACAACAGAATTATTAGCTTGTTCACTTCTGTACACGTTGACAAGGAAAAAGAAAGTGAGATTAACCAGCAACCCAAACCAGAAGCCTTCTCCCAAACCTCACCTTATAACCTCAAAACTTCAAACCTCAAACCAGGCAACATGCAGGTCCTGTGGTATGCATGCAAATAGACAAGACGGCAAAAACCATGTGTGCTTTTTGTTTACTCCAGACATTTGGGTTTTAAGAACTCTGCTTGACCTCATTTGAAATTTAAACAGTAAAACCAAGATTGTGTCAGTGGCATGCTGCATTGCTGCAAACATACACCCAGGGTTGGGAATTGAAAACTGGTTTGGATTTTGGTGATACTATCTCAAAAGAAAAATCCAATAGAACTGTCAACAGGAATCGTCTAGTGGAATCAAAATCAGAACTCTTAAATTCTTTACAATTTCCAGATTCCTACAGTTGTTGCACATTTTCCTTGAAATTTGTAGGTTCCTGCACTTCTGCCTTTTTCTACAAGCACATAAGTAACTCAACTGCATGTCACTCAACCACATGTAGAAGTTACATTCCCCTCCTCCATATCCAACAAGAGTTTTGCTGTATAAATGCAGTTCTTGTATAGATGAATCACAACTGTAAGCTTTAAATTGGTTGTTTCTCATTTCTACTGTACATACACTTTTGTACCTCAATTGCATCTATGAATACTTTGCTCCTATGCTCTTTCCTACAACGTGTACCACACTAACTAACTATTTTGAGTTGATGTGTGAACCCACTGCATGTAGGTACCACCATCCCCTCATTTCACATTATTATGCCCATTCACCTTCACCATGCGTGGACCATCTTCACAGCAGCTAGTGTGCCTAACTAATTCAGTTTTCATCAAGTATAATCAAAACTATAAACCTTATGTCACTTTCAATTTCCATTTCCTCATGCACCCATTTGCTTTCATTTCTTTGTAATGGCATCTATTTTCATCAATTGCAGTTTAAATCAGAAACATAATGGAACTGCAGTCCCCCTTTCCCTTCCCATTGGCAGTAGTTATGCACTAGTTGAGTGCCTTTCAAGGAAAGTCCATTCACCCTGCGGCCATATTTGCAATCACTCAGGGCAATTCATCCAAGACCAAGTCCTATCTAAAAGAATGGGTGGAAAACTCAAATCTCAAGAACTGCTTGCTGAACTTTATTAAATTACATACTTATAATCAATAGCCAATTTTGAAGTGACCTATGCTAATACTTTTTTTGCTTAAGTTTTAATTGTTTAAAACATGTTTGCTCCAGCTACTGAGCATGTGCAAACATTGGCAAGTATTTCACAACATCAACCTCATTTGCATTTCAATGGTAACCAGAGGATGGGGTTGCAAAAGTTGGAAGAAAACAGACAAAACACAGAGAGAAAAAACAGAGAACAACAAAAGAAATTATATGTGATTGGATATGATGAGGTGTCATTTCTCCTGTCAAAAGCAGGGTAAGCATGGAGTAGTCCCCAAATGACAGAAATTGCTGTAACAAAGATTTGCTTCAATGTTGTGACCATACTAAGCATTGCAGTTTACCCCATTCATAGTAATGTGAGTGAACCATCTTTGCCTATCTATCGGCTTTGGTTTCGTCAAGTAGAATTTAAACCTAACGCATCAAATTCCCATTTCTTTATGCACCTCTATATAAATTAGTAGGAACTATACCCCCTGCCTTTTAAGCAGCTCTAATGCAATTCTGGCTTCATTCTCTAAAGCAGGTGCGTATGCCCGTCATTCACCCCCTTCCCAACCCTTGGTGGCACCTCGATCCTGCAAGGGACAAAAAGCTCTCCCAGTGATTGTGTTGCGATTATACAACCATGCCATTGTTGCGCTGCTTTTGGTCTGAGGGCATGGCAGGCCTGTGCGAGCAGTTTTCCAACATGTCTGGTCAGGGGTTGCTGTAGCCGCCCGCTTTCATGTGCAGGCCTGAGGTATGTAAACAGGATACCCTGAGCCTCGCATGAAGAAAGGCAAGGAATTATGGTGAACTTAAAGGACTTAACAGTGAGTTGCTTCACGGAAACCGTACGACTGCATGTCAATGCCACTATTCTACTACTTGAAAATATCTCTATCAAATTTTTCTCTTCATTCACCCTCTTCAGTTCAGGCAACAGCTGAAGCAGCTTGTGAAACAATAAATGACCAGCTGTTGGACAGATATAAACAGCAGGCGGAATATATGGCTGCACGTTTTATTTTTGGAAGCTCCAATTATTGTTGCCTAAACGAAAGCAGACAGCCACTCAGTGAAATATGTGTCACGTTCTCTTGGCCAGAAATAAAGCATGGAGCCCTGCCCTGTAGCTCAAGCAGAACTTGTGTTGTAATTCACAGACTTTCTATTGTACCTCAACTAGTCTCAGCTGAAACGGCGATATATACAAGGATTCCGTCTGTGTTTGCAGACACCAAACTTCATGAATGCTTTTAAAGAGACCCTGTTCTTGTAGCACCCACCTCTGTACGCATAAAGCATAGCAAAACAAGCGCGGCACAGACACAATGGCGCTGTTAGATAGCGATCAACCAGGCTAGGGCGGGTAGCAGGGTTCAAGTTGTTTCTTTAAGAGTAATGGTAAAGATCTCTCTCTCTTTCTTGTTATCTCATTAAGAGCTTAGGTATGGAGGGAGGGTGAAAAATATGCATACTAATTCATTTATTGAAGTCCTTACAAGCCATTGGCTGCGGTGATTGTAGTGACGGTGTGAACAGGGCTTCCCAAAGCCCCTGCGTGAGAGGGGAAATCTGAAGGCAACATCTACTGGAACTAAATGTTTTCAGATTAAGATAATATTCCCTCTGCATAGCTGGAGTGTTTTAATTTCTCTCTCTCTCTCTCTCCCCCTCTCTCTCTCTTTCTCTCTCTCTCTCTCCCCCTCTCTCTCTCTCTTTCTCTCTCTCTCTTTCTCTCTCTCTCTCTCTCTCTCTCTCTCTCTCTATCTCTGTGTGTGAAAGGCTATTGCAATGTAATCTGTATCAACCAGATGTGCCGTTTCTAGTTTGTTTTGTTTTATTGTATTTAAGTGTTTTCCATTTTGTTGTGTTTTTTGTTGTTGTTGTTGTTTTTGTTTTGTTCTTCGACTTGTTGACCCGTTCATTTATTAAAATTTATCGGATGAAAACACTAACAAATAAAAAAATTGAATTGTTGATTTTTGAATATATTAGGCTGATTAAAAGCTAATTGTTTGTTTGTTTGTTTGTTTGTTCTATGTCCTGTGATGTGACATTAAACAAAATGGCTACAGGTAAGAAATTGTTTATTCCATTGATTATTCTTTTATAGTAATTAGCGCAGAGTAAGCAGTGTTGCCTGTTCTGTGGTTTCCCTGCAGAATTGTGCTACTTTTGCACTGATGCTGCAATTTGTGTGTGCAAGTTTTGTTTAATTGAACTCAATAACTTGTTTCAGATTGTACTGATTTCAAAAAGCACAAGCCAATAACCACATTTTATTTACTGTGAAACAAGTCAAGAAGCATCAGTTTACCAGCATTGCCATGACAGCACAGAAGCTCTATTGGAAGCAGCAGGAACAAGTATACTATAAATCTTGACAGTTCATTATTTGAGCAGGGTTTTTTTTCTTTTCTGGTGAGCATGTGCAGTTTATGCATTGATAAATATACCAGTTCATGAATGGATTTTCCACAGAGCACAATATTGAGCTTTTGTGCCTAATGCAGCAACAAAACGGCCTTTGCATAGCACAATTAAATTAATAGATTTCATAGAGCAGTGCTTTCTGCATCTGGTGATGACGGCTTGAGGAAGAGTGAAACCAGCGAACTTAGCTCTACTGAAAATACCACTTTATGAAAAAACAAAAAAGCAGAAAACTCTCACTCACTTTCCTTCAACTTATTCCCTGCTTTATCAAGGGTCGCCACAGCAGAATGAACCGCCAATTACTCTGGCACATGTTTTACACAGTTGATCCCAACCTGCCACAACAGGATTGTCCCTTCCCTTACTCAAACCAGCAACTTTCTTACTGCAAGGCAATAATGCTACCATTAAAACCTGAAACCGAAAATTAAAAATGTAAAATTTTCAGTGGCCAAAAATTCAGTTTATCCCTGCCGCCGACGTATTTTTATTGACACTTGCCATTTTTGGAACTTAACAATTTTTTCCGGCCAGGGTTTTTAAATCTCCTAAAATGTCCGGGATTTGGCTTTTGCTTTCGCTTTCTAAAACTATTGTCAAATGTATGTGCACAGCCACGGGAGTAAACAATTCATTCTTTAATCTAAACAACTCATAAAAACTTTCCTAAATCGTCAGAGGACGAAATTAGATGTAAATTGGCTGCAAAATATTTGTACACCATTAGAAATGGCTATTCAACTCATTTGCCTTATTGAAATAATCTACACATTTATTTTTGTAATCAATTTAAATATTGTTAAAAATTGTTTTGTTTGTTGCATATAGTTAACTATTTATGTGATGTGGGTAAAAAGTGTATTTCAATCTGGCTACCACTGCAAGTATATTTTAAACCTCTAGGAAGCACTGTATTTGTACCTGATTTTATGATGAACAGGTGCAATTTTGATGATTTGGTCCTCTTAGGAACACACTTGTACTGACAAATTGCATTAAAACTCATTAGAAAATGCCTTTTATGATGAACAGGTGCATTGTGGTAGTTATTCTGGTTCTTACTCATTATCTTTTCCCTTTTTAAAGGGCCCTTTTAAATATCCACCCAATAACTTGTAATGAAGCACATCTGTACATAAATGCAAGCACGAGGGGCCGCTTTATTATAAGATTATTTTTATACACTTTAAGAAGGTTTGTGTATCTCTTTTTCCCCCCTTTTTTTTTCTATCTCTCTCACACACATTTACATGTCCGTGCCTATTTAAAGCAGCCGGCATTTGAATGTCTGATCAGCAGAGTGCAAAACGGCATGAAGCTTTACGAGATCCCACAGACCGAGTCTTAAAGGGGCAGCGTCCCGTATCCACAATCTAATGATGTTGCAAAATGGCATCGAAAAACACTCGCATACTTGACCAACGTGTATTTAACCGCACATTGTAAACTCAAGCCATTCACTTTCACTAGACCCGATTGTTCCTCCAGAATCGACTCCTTTATGTAAACATTGTTCCACCCACCGCATGTGGTGTTTCGTAATGATTTGTGGAAGTGCACACACCTTCTGCACAGGTCAGGAATGCGGAGAGTTGAGTCGATGGAAGGATCAGCCTTGTTTTGACGACGCGCCATTTTGTAGTTTACAATGTTAGAATGTCATATAGCTGCATTTTACTTTCAGGCTGGAGTGTCTCTACCCTGTAATTTTAACGTAACTCATGTGTGTGTGTGTGCGTGTGTGTGTGTGTGTGTCTGTGGCAGTTATCAGTCCACAGACAAAACATATGCTGCTGAATCATTAGATGCGCAGCAGATGCACAATGCCGCTCTGTTTACCGCAGCTTTTAAAATAATAAACCGAGACAAAGCGGACAAAAGCAAATAAAGAAACGGATGTGGATGTCAGTTATAGAAAAAAAAAAAAATTATGTTTTTTATTTTTTATTTATTTGTCACAGATTAATTTTTAATATTAGCATTATTGCATTTCTAGTTGTAATATGGTGTTTGTAGTTTGAAATATATGTATTTACCCTGTGTTTTGTATTAGAATTATGTTTAATGAATATATTTAGTGGTGATATTTAAAATAGGATGATAAAGTTTACTAATTAGCATATTTTAATGCATCGTTTACTGTATTAATATAGACAGTACTACATGTTGAAATGTATGTATTGTATTGAGTTATGCATTATTCTGTATTAAAGTATGCTACTATAATGATGCAATTTATATTATTTATCTTTCTGCATATTAAATATAGGCGACGCGGTGGCGCAGTGGGTAGCACGTTCGCCTCACAGCAAGAAGGTCGCTGGTTCGAGCCTCGGCTGGGTCAGTTGGCATTTCTGTGTGGAGTTTGCATGTTCTCCCCGTGTTCGCGTGGGTTTCCTCCGGGTGCTCCGGTTTCCCCCACAAGTCCAAAGACATGCGGTATAGGTGAATTGGGTAAGCTAAAATTGTCCGTAGTGTATGTGTGTGAATGAGTGTGTATGAATGTTTCCCAGAGATGGGTTGCGGCTGGAAGGGCATCCGCTGCGTAAAACATATGCTGGATAAGTTGGCGGTTCATCCCGCTGTGGCGACCCCAGATTAATAAAGGGACTAAGCCGAAAAGAAAATGAATGAATGAATGAATATTAAATATATTTATACATATAATACTATTTATTGATCATTTATTGATCTGTATGTTAACAAGCGTACATTTTCAACAATATTTCTGATGATATTTTTTTTTACTTTTAATTTTTTATGTTTTTGGAGCATACAGACAATTTACTACATCTATGAAAAGTGTTTAATATATAATATAGTTATATTTATTATCAAACATTTGAAAATACCGTATTTTTACAACCAAAAAACTTCTGCTCAATAATATTTATATTATATAGCTTAAATTATGATAATAATAATAATAATAAACATTTATTTATATAGTGCCTTTTCAACACCAAAGTCATTTTAGAAGTTATATTTAAGTAACAGACTAAGGACAGAACATGAGCTAAAGACAAAGTAACATTCAGCTCATTGTATGATGCATTTATTTGCATAAATATGTTATATTCATATTCATACTTATTTATTAAGTATGACTCTGTATGATATCTGTCGTACGAGTTCAGACGTACCAGTAAAGCTTCATGTAACAGCTTTATTCAAATTCAGCACTGTTTTCAAACTGCGATTTAACCTGAGGTAACCTTTGTGCTGTTGGAAGAGCAGGTGTGTGTGTCTCTCTCTCCCTCTCTCTCTCTCTCTCTCTCTCTCTCTCTCTCTCTCTCTCTCTCTC
>CAIGQV010007757.1:15219271-15233036 GCA_903798115.1 Danio jaintianensis
TGACAAATGTTACAAATGTATTGCCAAAGCATTTATAAAGTTTACATAAAAAATAAAATAAAAGAACATTATATATATTTACAAAAAAAAAAAAAAAAAAGTAAATACAGTAATAGCAGCAGTAAAAAAAAAATATATATACATATAATAATTAAATAAATAATATATCATATTATTATTATTATTCAATATATCATATTATTATTCAATATATCATATTATTCAATATATCATATTCATTTATATCATATTATATATATATATATATATAAAAATAGATCAGAATACACTGTACATTTAACGATCAACATTTTAGAATAAAACAGTAATAAAAACAAAAATAATCAGTATATTTACAATGATTCATTTATAATAATCTAGATGTGTGTGTGTGTGTGTGTGCGTGTGTGTGTGTTTGCAAGCGCATCACTGATGTTTTTATTGGTCTCCTCTCTCTTTTTGTGACATGCATTAATGTATTGTGCCGCTAGAAGGATACAGTCAGTTTTTTCCCCTAGTAAATAATATATATATATATATATATTCCTCTCTCTCTCTCTCTCTCTCTCTCTCTCTCTCTCTCTCTCTCTCTCTCTCTCTCTCTCTCTCTCTCTCTCTCGCTCTCTCTCGCTCTCTCGCTCTCTCTGTGTTGCCCAGAGGTTTTGTTTTTACAGGTAACCGTGCCTTGTTGTTAAGGGCGGTTGCCATGTAAACCTCTCTAGCCTCGGTCTCGTCTCTCAGGGGAGTTTGGTTGTTACACTCATCTGTTGTTAGAAGTTGAAACGTATTTCTGCATCTGAATTTGCTCAAACCATCTCAACGATTTAATGAATGTGAGGAGCCACATAAGGGGAAGCCCCTGGCACCCTCTGCGGTGCGGTCTGGGCCTTTACTTTTTGCTGTAGCCCGCACACGTGGCTCCTGCCCCTTCTGCCGTGGCACTTCCACTTCTGCTAAACGCCACTTCCGCTAACAGCAACACAAAACCAGCGCCCAATTTGGTCTAATCGGCAACCTCACACGTGTGCCCACATTTTTGCACAGCCAACTTTGAGGACATTCATTGATATGGTCTCATTTCTATCACCGTAACCTTAACCTTCACACTTGAGTGCCAAATGTGACTTTACCACTGAATATTAACCCAATTCTGATCTAGGATGACTTTGTTCTCTTTTTCTATGACTTGTTCTCCTTTTGGGACTTAAAAAATGCATCCAGTCGGGATTTCAAAATTTGTACAGTAGTCATTATCGGTATTAGTATTTCTGTCATTAGTATTATTAGGCGTCACTGTAGCTCAGTGGGTAGCACTGTCGCCTCACAGCAAGAAGGTCACTGGTTCGAGTCCCGCCTGGGTCAGTTGGTATTTCTGTGTGGAGTTTGCATGTTCTCCCCATGTTCACGTAGGTTTCCTCCAGGTGCTCCGGTTTCGCCCACAGTGCAAAGACATACACCATAGGGGAATTGAATAAACTAAATTGGTCATAGTGTGTGAGTGTGAATGAGTGTGTATGGGTGTTTCCCTGTACTGGGTTACAGCTGGAAGGGCATCCGCTGCGTAAAGCATGAATGAATTATTAGTATTAGTATTATTAGTGGTAGTGTTAAGTGTTATTTTTCAAACATATGTGTAATATTACAATATTAATATTATAATATGTAGGCCTACTCTTGAATGAAATGCTACATTTTGTATAGACTTGTGTTGGTGGACTTGGATCAAAATGTCCTCACTTTACTCTCCAAATGTAAATAGGCAACTGCCCAAAACTTTAACCAGCCCTCACGTAAAACACAAACAAAAAAGTACACATAGACTTGTTTCTATGTGAGTGATGAACGCTTATTTATCATGGATATAAGTAAATATTTCTTAGTAAAGGAAAATTTAAAAGTAAAGGTGTGTGTGTGTAATAAAATATTGCATTACTTTTAATTAAATAATAAAAATATATATTTATTTAATTAATTTATTTATTTAATTTATTTAAAAGTAATGCAATATTTTAATATATTAATGACACAATGTTAAGTGTAATATATTACAACTATAAAGTGAAATTAACAAATTAATAAGCAAAGTAATTTGCTTATTTATTTACAGCGTGTTCAAAAGTAGATTTTGTGTTTATTTGTCATTTAATATTACATTATATTACAATTATTCATTTATGTACTATTAAAAAGTAAATACAATAGAAGTTAAACTATCTATTTCCAAAAAAGTTGTTTTACATAAGTACTATTTATGCTATTTATATGTTATTTATTTATATGTACTATTTATTTGTTTACTATTTAATTAATATGTTTACGGGTGAAAAGGAAATTGCTAATTATTTACTTGTTGACTGTTTTCCATTTAAATACCTGTTAAAACACATTGTTAAAATAGTCACACATTACCAGTTATTAAGGTAGTAGTTGAGTTTAGGTATTGGGTAGGATTAGGAATGTAGAATAAGATAATGTGTAAAATGTACTTTATAAGTACTAATAAACAGCCAATATCTTAATTATAGGCAGATAATTAGCCTATAAAAATATATAAATAATATAGTTAATAGTACTTTAATAGTAAATATTAAATATTTAATATACTTTTAAATAGACTTATTTAAAAATAACTTATATTATATCTATATAATATAACTATTAAATATACTTTAATAGTTAATAATACTTTAATAGGAGTCTGTGCTTAAACTAAAGTATTAAAACTATTTTATTTTAATCATTGAATAGTTAACATGTAAATATACATTTATTGCTAATCAATCAGCATTTAACTTTAGCATTGAACATAGCTCATACGATCAAAAATTTGGGAAACTACCTAATGAAAAAATGCTATTTTAGTGTGTGTTTTTAGACCTCACATGCTCTTTAGCACTGATTTGCTTTACGTTAAATAGACGACCTGTTCCAAGTACACACACACTCGTTCCTATAGTGGCATCAAACGCGAACCTTTAACCCTCAAACCTCAACCCACATTGTGCACTTGTTTCGAGGAACCATCCTCTTCTGACGTGACATGCAAGTTTCCTTTCTGACGCAGGAAGTGATATTTACAGAGCAAATCGTCGTAACCATGGTGACAAACCCTCACTGGTTGTTCGGCAACCAACGCATCACAGTGGGGAAGTTGGGGTTCGGATGCTGCAGAAAGATCTTGATGTCGTCGATATTGGTAATTGTCTTTGTTGTGTGATTGTGTGGGACGTGCAAATGTTTCCTAAAGCAGTGAGTGGGGGTTTTACAGTGATTTACCACACAAAAAGAGGATTTGTGCAACTGTAATCTTCACAGCCGTAAGTGGCGTATTGCTTTTATGAAACTGAGGCAATAGCAGTACAATGTAAGCAGATATTATATACACAAACATGGAAATTTTATGTACACTGGTGTCTGACAATACTATTTATTGATCATTGAGTAAATATTGTTCAGTGAATAAAAAAACTAAAAAGGCAGTAAAATAACAATTAACAAATAACTAAACCGTTTTTAATTAATGTGTTTATTTATTGTTGATGTAACAATACAATGCATGTTACATTTTTTGGTTTTATAAAATTAAATTTAAAATCATGCTTTATTAAATCTGTTAATAATAAGTAATAAACTGATTTGCTAAATTAATAATTTAGTTGATAATTTAGTTATGATGTATTTATTTAAAAACAGTTTAAATTGTTTATGTATACGTTAATTATACACTAAAATTAAAATAATAATAATAATAATAATAATGTTGGATTTACATAGATAATAAATTAATTTATATAATATAAATATAATATAAATATATTTATATATATTTTTTAAAACATTATAAATGAATTCATGTTTATTTTACACGTCTTGAAATTTCTTTCTTTTATACATCACTTTAAATTAAATTAAAATCATGCTTTTTAAAAAATCTATGTTAATAATAAGTAATACATTTAATTTGATAAATAAATTAATCATTTCATTGATCATTTATCTATGGTGTATTTATTTAAAAACTTTTTTAAAATTACAGGTTTATGTATGTTAATTAGACACTTATGTTGGTTTTACATAAATAATAAATAAATTTAAAAAAAAAATTTTTAACCATTATGAATAAATAATATTTGTTTAATTTACACCAGTCTTCAATTAAATTTCTTTCTTTTATACATCACTTTAAATTAAATTAAAATTATGCTTTATTAAATCTATGTTAATAATAATTAATCAACTGAATTTGATAAATTATTCATTTATTTGATAATTTAGCTGTGGTGTATTTAAAAACATTTGAAAAATTATATGTTTGTATAAATTAATTATACACTAAATAAAAAAAATAATGTTGGTTTTACATAGATAATAAAAAATAGTTTAACCATTTTAACCATTATAAAAAATATTTGTTTTTACAGTAGTCTTCAATTACATTTCTTTCTTTTATACATCACTGGACAAATAAAAATAAAATGTAACTATTTATTGAAAATTGCTTGTAATTAAATAATGTCCAGTTACTGATGTAAGCAAATAATATCAATATTTAAAACATATTTAATGAATATTTGTTTATTTATTTACTTTAATTAGTAATTGTAAAAAGCTAATGAGAAATGAAATAAACTATTTATTGAAGTGTCTTTTGAAGTACAAATTGGTAAACATTGGTAAATCTTGTTTAATTATATATTTTTTAAAAACAGTATTCAGTCAGTGACTAAGTTAGAAAGTAAGTAATTTACCATTCACTTATTGACAGAATAATAATAATACATATTTACATTATTAGTCTTATCAGTCAGTCACAGTTAATTATCTGCATTTAGAGAATATGTCGAGAAACTACCAAACGCTAAATAAATAAATAATAATAAATGCTATTAAATAAGTAAATGCTATTTTGATGTGTATTTCTTGGCTCTTTAACATTGATTTGCATGATTTGCCATTTCGTGTGTCACTGAAAATGCAATCTGGAAGGATCATGTATATTTAACAAACGACCTGATCTGCATCTCTACAACTCATCTATAATAATGGAGGACGTTTGGGTCTTCTGGGAAGCGTTTCAGCAGCGTTCTGCATTATTAGCAGGAACTCTGGCTGTGTGGGTGTGTCAGGATCCAGACTACTTTGCAAGTTTGCGGTTGGCGCACGTCCCTGACCATGCTAGCTTTCACTAGTCTGAGACCCACCAAACCAAACCACACACACAAATACACATGTTTCTCAAGGCCTGGCGATGAGAAAGCATGTAGGAAACATCCACGCCAGTCATTCTGCGGCGGTGTGTGCGTGTGTGCGTCGTAAATTGTGTGGCGCTTTATTTCTTCCCTCTATCGCTTTTGATGAATGATGGTGTTTGGCAGATGCTCCTGAGAAGTGGCTTTCTTGCCAGTAGCGTTGCGTGTTAAGAGTTTATTTAGATGAGAAAGTAAGCGAGAGCAGTTGAAAGAGTGTGTTTTTGTTCGGGGGAGATGGATGGATTGATTTTTAAATGCGAGTTTGTTATGAAACAAAAGCAATGTTTAGGCGTTTAGGAGCTTTCCAGCGACTCACTCTGGCTCAGTTCCGGAATTGTTGGTACGGGAACCGGAACTTCGATTTTCCGTTGCTGCTTAGCAACCATGAAGTTCTGAAATTACTACAGACTTAGGGACCGTTCACACAGAATTTGTATAAAAGAGAAAAATACTGTTTTACAATGTAAACACACGCTGGACAGACGTTATGTCCTGCGTCTTTTGAAGCGCCACGTGTGTGAGCGCCATGTCTTTTAGATGCCATGTCTTTTAGATGCCATGTCAAGTTGAAAGATCTTCAACTTTTACATACAGCGCAGCTCATCACTGTCAGTTCCAAAAGCAGTGGACCAATCAGAAGAGTTTGGACCAATCAGAAGAGTTTGGAGGCGGGGCAACTGTTGCAAACTTCGGTTTATAGTAGAAAAGCATGACAACTATATAATTTACTGTTATTTTGATATCTCGAGATATCTTGAAGAGTGTATTGTAACATATGTTTCCCTATTTGAGTCCATTATTGTCGTGATTACATCACATTCATAATATCGCGTCACCTTTTTTAAACCCATTCCTAAGCACTGCGTCTCACGTTTTTTTTAACGTTTTCTCGTTCAGAACTTATTTTTCTATTCCTATGCTCAACTTTTCTACTGTTTTTCAATGTAAACATGCGCTTGACGGATGTTTAACCGTTACGCTAGCTGACACATTTTTTTTAGATGGCGTGTCAATTTGAAAGACCTTCAACTTTCACAAGCAGCATTATTTTATGGTGGAGGAGGCACTTTGTCCAGATATTTCGAGGTATCTTGAAGTGTTTATCGTAACATTGTTTCCCTATTTGGGTCCGTTGTCATTATTACATCACATTCATAATATCGCATCACGTGGATCTTTTTAAAACCCATTCCTGAGTATTGGGGCTTGCGTTTTTCTAATGTTTTCTTGTTCAGAACTCCTTCTTCCTTTCTAATGCACAACTTTTCTACTGTTTTTCAATGTAAACATGCGATTAACGGATGTGTTTAACCATTACACTCATTGCTACATTTGTTGAAAGAGCTTTAACTTTCACAAGCAGCGTAGCTCATCACTGTCAGTTCCATAGCAGTGGACCAATCAGAAGAGCTCAGAGGCGGGGCAAACATTGCAAGTTTCTGTTTACAGAGACGCTGTGGTTGTGTCTGGCTACCCTCGTGCTTTATGCTGTGCTTTTTTTTATCATTCCGATTCATTGCTTCTACAAAACGCGCGAGAGGCAAAGATGCATTCGGTGTGAATAAGTCCTATTTACGTTTATTTAAAGGTACAGTTCACCCAAAAATGAACATCACCTTTTACTCACCATTTACTCACACTTGAGTGGTTCTAAACTTTTATGAATTAATGGCTGCTGCTTACCAGCATTTTTCAAAATATCTTATTTTGCATTCAAGAAAGAAACAAACTCATTAAAAGTAAATAATAAGAAAATTAAATATTTTGGTAAACTGTCCCTTTTTACTGCTGTTGCTAATAACAATGGATTTTGATTTCTATAGCCCCTTTAGGTACAAATTTTGTGATAGCATTTGATTCCATAATAAAACACTGTAGCAGAGTTCTTTGATTTATAAGATATGGAGAACATGGATGTAATCACAGGATTCAGTCATAAAAATGGAATTAGCTGAATAATTCCGAATGTCATGAAATGTGTTACATTTTGGATTAATAAGTCACAAGTATCGCTGTATGCCTAATAATATGTGTGTGTGTATATATAAACAAAAATACAGACTGACAGGGAAAAGGAGTTTTAACCTGCAATAATGTTGCAAAATAAGCACTGAAATGAGTTGGACTGTTGAGAGCAGGACCAGGAAACCGTTTCAGGAAAACACCCAGGAATGAGGGGTGGGTGGGTGTTTTAGATGAAGCAGATATTCCACATTTCCCAAAAGAGAATCCTAAAAATCCCCTCTTTACACAACTCTGAATTCCAGTATTATCTGTTTACATTCGTCTCCCACGATTTCCCTATAACTTTCCTAACTGTTGTTTTGATCATGGTTTAAGTCGTAGCCTTTTTATAATGTACAATAAAACATATATTCAATGGGTTTTCTTAGCTATGCATTGAATATTTGATTTGCATAAATGTTTATGTAAAATTAAAACATTTATTTCTTAAATCTGAATTTAAAAAGCAATTATAAATCAGACCATTATTTATATTAACAGACATCCTAATATATGTACTGTATGAATGTTTATTAGTGTTAAAGTAAGCTAAAGAATATTCCAAATATATCAAGTTTTTTGGCAGGGGACAATTATTTGAGATTAATGGGTTAATTAACTGATTGATTTGTTTGTTTGTTTGTTTGTTTCAAATGTGAGTGATTGATTGATTGATCATCACGATTTTTTTGTTATGTTTTTTTATTTCTTTTCTTCTTTTTTTGGATAGACATTCAGGTAAAGAAAGGAATAGATGCTGTTTTTTATATCCTCTCTGCTCCTAATTTTCTCTTTTTTCCCTTTTTTTTTAGCTCTCATTTTTGGATCTTTCCCTTTTTTCTCTCAGCATGTCTTTATTAAACAGGTCAAGGCCAGCTGCTGCAACAATGAGCTGCTTTGTGTGTGTGTGTGTGTGTGTGTGTGTGTGCGTGCGTGCGTGCGTGTGTGTGTGTGTGTGTGTTTACCTGGCTGGCAGCTGCATGGTTGCATTCGGCAGAAGTGCGTGTGTGTGTATTGGCACTGGTAGTGTGGAATTTACTGCTTTTTGAGAATGAAGGAAGATATCGAGTCTCTCAGTCTCTCATGTGCGCGCGTCCGTGCATGTGCTCGTGTGCATATGTGCGTGCACATGCATGTATGTACGCATGCGTGCGTGTACGTGCGTGCTTATGCGTACTGTAATTGTGGACCGTTTGGGGACATTTTTTGGTCCCCCATAAGGAAACAGTTCGTAATACATAATGAAGTGTTCAAAATAAAAATGTAAAAATGCAGATTGTTTCCTGCGTTAGTTGGGTTTAGGTGAAGGGTTGCGGTAGGGCGATAGAACAACTGAATTTTTACAGTACGAAAATCATTACTTCTATTAGTGTATAGAGTGCCTAGCACAATATAAAAACATGTTTGCGTGTGTGTGTGTGTGTGTGTGTGTGTGTGTGTGTGTGTGTGTGTGTGCGTGTGTGTGTGTGCGTGTGTGTGTGTGTGTGTGTGTGTGTGTGTGTGGGTGTGTGTGTGTGTGTTTGTGTGGGCGTGTGTGTGTGTGTGTGTGTGTGTGTGTGTGTGTGTGTGTAAGTGCTGAGTGAGAATCCATCAGAGCTCAGGCTTGCGTGAGGAGCGAGCGTGCGAACTCTTCACCCTGGCAGGCGCTGTGCAGTTTTGGGGCCGGAGCCGGTCCAGCAAGGGGAGGAGAGCCGATCGGGGGGGGGGGGGGGGGGGAGAGGAAGGGCTCTTTGGTTACACAAGGATATGGAGTTTGGCAATTAAGAGCGGCGAGTGGAGCTGCCAAGAAAAAGAGAGCTCGCATTTCAGCCGCATTTTCCATTTCGACGTGTGGTCAAGCGTGTTTTCTGGCGCTCATTCTTTATCTCTCTCTTTCTCTCCCCGCATTTCGTGCCACTAGGTGATTTACAGTAGAAAACGATTGTCCGGGTTGAGTGAACTCTTGCCAAAACAATGATATTCGCTCCGAAAAATGCAACAGCTTATCAGACGTTTCCCAAACGTTTGGGAGAGATATTAATATCATGGCCAACGTAACGTTTTGTTGGGTGTATTTGACAAGCGCCAAGGATTGACACACTCCTACATTTTGTTTTTGTGTTTTGTTTTGTGTTTTTTTTGTGTGTTTTTTGTGTTCGTGTTTGGTTTGTGTTGCTTTATTTTGTTTAGTTTTTTTTGTTTAGCTTTGTTTTCGGTTTTATTTTGTGTTTTTGTTTGGTTGTTTTGGTTTTGATTCATTGTTTTCTTGTTTTATAATTTTTTTAAACTATGGAGTATCTTCCTTTTTATTTTATATATTCATTATTAATGGTTGTACTATATGTATTGACATATGTAGTATATTTAATATAGTTAATATGTTAACATAGCATTGAAAAGAATTGTTCATTTATCATACATACAAACATTTTACGAGAACATGTATTATACCGGTTTGTCGTTTATATAAAGATAATAACATTTACAAAGTCAACACATACAAATATTTAATAAATATTTGTCATTTATATATATATATATATATATATATATTTATATAAATTAAAAGTTTTATATGAAAAAAAACTTATAAGTATAGAATAATTTTTCTTAATTACATTTTATTAAAATTTTTACCTTCCAACCTCCAGGTAATTTACAATAAAAAATTGCCGTAGGCCTTGATCACACCAAACATGCTTTTTGCGTTGAGAGACGCCTTTTTTGATTGGTTTACTAATGGCCTTGCGCTCTGCTTATGCGTTTAACTTCCTGCACCATTTTTCCATTGCGCTCTGTGCACCTGCAGTTGGAAACAAGTCGACTCTGAGCAGAAAAAGCGTGCTACATCAGTCACGTCTTTTTTTTGTTGTTCAATTAAATGAAAGCAGAGGCGGGGTTTCCGTTGAGGTGACAGCAGTGTTTGTGTTGTCAAGTCGACTAAGGAGACTTTTAAAGATGGAGGAGAGAATAGTGGTTGTTGTTTCGAGTTATCCAGATGTATGACTTTACAAATCACAAATATAACAATATTATTAAATATTACAATTATAACTATCAACAGCAGCGCTTATTCTGATTCAGTGGTTGCTTAGCGACATAAAAAGCGCAGCGCACTACTTTTTTTCTTGTCAACAAAAAGATGCAGTGTGTGGTGTGCCTCAGAATGGAAAAGTGCATTCGTTGTAATCGGCCCCTTAAAATATTTCATAACAACTATAAACTTAAACCTTACTAAAAAAATGCAGCGGTTGATCTAAATTTCCCCCTAAAATTTTGTGTGAGTAATTAACAACACGCCAAAGGAACAAGACTTGACTCAACACCCGCTGATTGTGAGCTTTCTGTTTCTGTCTTTGTCTGATGGAAAGCCAGCACTGATACACACTTGGCCACATCCCAATCCGATATCTGTCCATCTCTCTCTCTCTTTCTGAAACACAGGCCTCTGCTTGCCCTTGTTTTGTTCTCTCGCCGTTTGTGTAGCTTTGGTGTTGGCTTTGGCTCGCAGTGTAATGTTGGCCATTCATTACCGAGTCTGACACGCATGTAAACTTACCTCCAGCTATGCTTACCCATAAATTCATATTCATACAGGGCTGCTACACACCCATCGGCTGGAAAGCTGTCGACACTATTGTATAAACAGAGAGTTTGGTAGGCGACATTCGTTTGCACTTGTTAAACTCTTTGTGCACATGAGATAGAGATCATATTTAATCTCAGGTTGATTATGATGATGATGTTTTTAATTGAAATATGAGACATACGGTGGAATTTGAATTAAATGGACTGATGCAATGTTTATAACTTCGAAACGGATCTTAGTTATGTAAACATTAGCTTTTTGACTATAATAGTAAGAAAGCAGCTTTGTAAATATGCAAATGTTAAATAATTATTTCAGGATATGTTTAGTAGGTGTGCACTTTTTTTTTTTTTTTTTTTTTTTTTAGGGGTTTTCACCTTTATTGGGATAGGACAGTGGAGATTTTACAGACAGGAAAGTATGGGGAGCAGAGATAGGGGAAGGATCGGCAAAGGACCTTGAGCCGGGAATCGAACTTAGGTCGCCGTGAGCACCTCAGTGCTATATCTCGACGCGCTAACCACTAGGCTATTGGCACCGACAGGTGTGCACCTTTTAATTGATGTTGAAAAAAATGCTCACTTTTTTCACATATATGGTAGATCTTTTCATCTGTTTTTGAAAAAAAAAATTTTTAATTTAGTTTTAAAAATCTTATTCATTTTTATTCTAAGTCTATAGTGGATGTATTATATTTTTTATTTCCACTTATTTTAATACATTGTTTATTCAATTATTTCCACTTATTTTAATTTGTTTTGTTTATTTGTTTCTAATATATGGTAGATCTTTTACCCTTTTTTAACAAGGATTTTTAATTATAATTATTATTATTATTATTATAGTCTTTTAGTTAGTATTTTTATTTATTATTATTTAGTATTATATATAGTATTATATATTATCATTATTTATTGTTAAAAATTGCATTCATGATTATTCGAAATCTATGGTGGACCTATTATTTTACTGTATTTTGAATTATCTTAATAATTCAATTTATTTTTTAATTTTTTTGCTTAAAATGGTGGATCTATCTTTTTTATTAACTATTATTACTATTTTATTATGAATCAACGTGCATATTTTCAGTTAATATTATTAACGTTAATTAATTTATTTGTTTAAGACATGCAAACATTCAGGACATTTATTTTATTGTTATTTTTTATTTATTATATTTTTAAGTGGATTTTTTTCTTGAGTAAGATGAGACATGCAGGCTTTTATTTTCTTTCATTTTATTAAATTGTATTTTCTTATTTTTTTAGCAGATCCTTTTTGTTTGGTTTATTTATAAATTTTTGCTTTATATATTTGTTTAAAAACCTACCCTGTAAAAAATGCTGGCTTCCACACAATCGATTTGTGTTGGGACAACATGAAGGAATAAATTTAGCTTATTAGTTGTTGATTTTTTTTAAATTAAATGGATAAAACATAAAATAATTAAGTTGGCCCCTAAAAAAAAAACTTCAAAATTGTGATTTCAGCTTATTTTAAATAAGTAGTTTAAACAAACAGCAAACACATATTTTTGTTGAGTGTATGTAATGCTTCAATAAAACACCAACATTATAAAAGTGGATCTTCGCAGACTTTTCAGTTTTCACCACAGATTTCCTTTCAGAAGTCTTTTTTTTTTTTTTTTGTAGAACTGAAACAAAAGTCCTCATTGAGTCTCATTCATGTCTGTCTCCACGTCTCCCCAACACTTATTGTCCAGCCCGTCGTCTCCTTATCAGAGCTGCGAACAAATCTCAGGATGTGCTTTTTTTTCCCTCTCTGAAAGTCAAGTCTCCCTAAGATCTCCACGGAGGAATGTCGCCTTTCTCATTCTTTACAAACACACACACATATTCTGCTCAGTTTTGGCACTTTTCCCTCAAACAGACGTGAACATGAATGAACTCCGTCGACCTTCTGAAGCGATCAGCCTCACCCAAAGCAACTTCTGCTTTACTGACTTAGAAACAAATGTCCGATTTCACTTCAGTTTACCATTTTTAGCATTGCAGTCACTTGTAGACTAGGACTGGGTATCGATTCAGATGTCCCGATTCAATCTGATTGACAAGCTCTCAATTTAATTCTTTGATTCAATATACACTACCTGACAAAAATCTTGTCGCCTATCCAAGTTTTAGGAACAACAAATAAAAACTTGACTTCTAAATGATCATTTGGTATCAGAAGTGGCTTATATGAAAGGCAAAGGCCTCTAGATTACGCTTATCTTACCAAAATAAAATATAATCATGCCTTGATTTTTAATAATTTAGTTAGGACAGTAAGGTCTGACTTTGCTTAGACAAACGTCTTGTCACTTAACAGAAATAATGTACAGTATAGAATATAAAGTCATGGTACAGTGGAAAAATAATTAATATTGTGTATGACTCCCATGAGCTTGGACGACTGCATCCATACATCTCTGCAATGACTCAAATAACTTATTAATTAAGTCATCTGGAATAGCAAAGAAAGCGTTCTTGCAGGACTCCCAGAGTTCATCAAGATTCTTTGGATTCATCTTCAATGCCTCATCCTTCATCTTACCCCAGACATGCTCAATAATGTTCATGTCTGGTGACTGGGCTAGCCAATCCTGGAGAACCTGACCTTCTTTGCTTTCAGGAACTTTGATGTGGAGGCTGAAGTATGAGAAGGAGCGCTATCCTGCTGAAGAATTTGCCCTCTACTGTGGTTTGTAATGTAATGGGCAGCACAAATGTCTTGATACCTCAGGCTGTTGATGTTGCCATCCACTCTGCAGATCTCTCGCACGCCCCCATACTGGATGTAACCCCAAACCATGGTTTTTCCACCAAACTTGACTGATTTGTGTGAGAATCTTGGGTCCGTGCAGGTTCCAATAGGTCTTAAATATTTGTGATGATTGGGATGCAGTTCAACAGATGATTCATGAGAAAAATCTACCTTC
>CAIGQV010007757.1:15262638-15274264 GCA_903798115.1 Danio jaintianensis
GGTGCAGATCCTGAACCAGATTTAAATCAGAATACTCTGAAGTTAGCCGAGTACAGCAGCAAAGTTCCTTGATTATTATGCCAGAATGAGATTATAGATCCTACATATCAATTAGTTGATTAGACTTACAAAATCAGTCTTAGTACATGATTTAACTACAGAAGACTCAAACTTTGAATGAGAAATTTATCGAAACTCTATGCTAATGGTCTAATCTGATTCAATGATCTATGCTAAGTTAAGCTAAAAGTGCTCCACCAGACCCGGAGATCAGCTGAATGGATTAAAAAAAATCAACTGTTTAACTCTAGTGCTGTTACTCCTGGACATAACAGTAAATCTGTACAATTCTTACAAAAGCTGGTAGTTGTTTATTACTTACAAAATTTAATTCTTTATCACCAAAAACATGAAAATGATACATTTCTGATAAATTAGCTTAGCTTCTGACTCCAGATCAGCATAAAGGACTTGGGAAAGCCTCCTCGGGGAAGAAGGGATGTTGTAAGGCTGAATGTAGGTCAGTTTTTGCAGCACTTCTAATGCCTGAGGAAGCTTTCTGTGTGATCAGAGAGACGGCAAATAAAGCAAGACCCCAATTAGACTTGCTCTGCTTCTTAGTGCACTTCTTAGTGTTGATTTTCTCTCTCGCTTTCTGCCTCTATTTATATTCTTCAACTCTGGGTCATGGCACCAGCGGTTACTTTTCCCCCTCACTCTCTCCAATCCTTCAGTGAAACACAACATAATTTGTTATGCGTAAATAAAACATCATTTGTTGTGTGTAAACAGAGTAAATCCTATCTGACGTCAGAATTTTGGATTCGAGCGTTCAGTAAAATGGCGGTAAGAATCGGTAAATGGAGTCCGCTATATATATCTTTAATTCTCTCATTTTCTCTCTTTCACGATCTTTGCATGCACTGATTTTGCCTTATGCATTAGGAATAGTCATGCTTAGGCAGGCAAATTGGCTTTTTTGCTTCTTTTTTTTCTGGCTTAGTGGATGCAGAGAAGATTGCAGTTCTTTTTTGTTGTTTGTTTTCCCGCTTTGTGTTTTGTAGCCCATCTATGGACATTTTATCTATAACAAATAGAAATAAATAAATAAAAGGCATTTTTAGGCCAACATTTATCATTCTGGTGTTTGTCTGTGTGTGTGTGTGTGTGTGTGTGTTGTGTGTGTGTGTGTATGTGTGTGGGGTGACATGGTGGCGGCGCAGTGGGTAGCGCTGTCACCTAACAGCAAAAAGGTCGCTGGTTCGAGCATCGGCTGGGTCAGTTGGCATTTCTGTGTGGAATGTTCTCCTCGTGTTTGCGTGGGTTTCCTCCAGGTGCTCCGGTTTCCCCCACAGTCCAAAGACATGCGGGACAGGTGAATTGGATAAGCTGTCCATAGTGTATGTCCTGGTCCTCCAGGTTGGGGGTTGAGCATTGGTATGTATGTACAGTATGTATAGGCACTGATTTATCATTTTGGCATTAAAACATTAAAAAAACATGAACACTTTTATGAAAAAAAAAAAAACACACATATATACATGCTAAAAGCTGGGTACATTTTTTCTGTTCAATTTAAATGACACCTTTTAACATAACAGTTGGGTTTGTCCATATTTGACCCAACATTGGTTTAAAACTACCCAGATTGAACATTTTGCAATCAAAGTACATGCATGCGGGCGACGCGGTGGCGCAGTGGGTAGCACGTTCGCCTCACAGCAAGAAGGTCGCTGGTTTGAGCCTCGGCTGGGTCAGTTGGCATTTCTGTGTGGAGTTTGCATGTTCTCCCCGTGTTCGCGTGGGTTTCCTCCGGGTGCTCCGGTTTCCCCCACAAGTCCAAAGACATGCGGTATAGGTGAATTGGGTAAGCTAAAAATTGTCCGTAGTGTATGTGTGTGAATGAGTGTGTATGAATGTTTCCCAGTGATGGGTTGCAGCTGGAAGGGCATCCGCTGCGTAAAACATATGCTGGATAAGTTGGCGGTTCATCCCGCTGTGGCGACCCCAGATTAATAAAGGGACTAAGCCAAAAAGAAAATGAATGAATGAATGAATGAGTACATGCATGCATACATACATACATGAATAAATTAATCTTATAGCCAATAATTATCATTTTTGTCAATAAAATACATTATATATATATATATATATGAATTCTAAATATATTAACATATAAATAAACAATACTTTCGGACACAGTATTCATCATGCTGACAAGCAATCAACTTATAAATAAATATATAATTTAAAAATAATTAAAATACAAATAAATAATTTTATAGACCAAGATTCAATATTCATAATTTTTGAAATAAATTATTAAAGCAAGAATGAAAGAATTCTATAGAATTATTATTATTATTATTATTATTAATTATTATTATTATTAATTATTATTATGTTTGCTTGCTTATATTATTTCTTGTAATATACAAACTAAATTAGTAATTAACTTTGTGGCAAAAATAAAATCTAATTTAGATTAGATAATCATGCAGGAAATTTTATACAGAACTGCCCATCAAAGTTTCGCTCCGAAGCCACATTTGGATTTCCTATTTCTTTCTTCTAAAAACAGATATATTTTTGGATGATTATGTATATGCCAGGCTAACGCAGGGCAATCTTTAATCCATGTGTGCATGCCAGAAACCAACGAATTAGGACTGTGAACCAGATGGCACCAGAGAAGCTCTTCATTTTGATCAACTTTAGCAACAGAAAAGTGTGTTTTACTCTCTCTCTTCCTCACTCACTCTGTTTATTCCTTTATCTCTCCTCATCCAGTTTTTCCTTTTTTTTTCTTCTTTTTTTTTTTACAATAATCCTATTTTTAATTCCAAAATAAATTTTGCTAGTAGAAATGTTAACATGCATCATGTGATTTATCAAGGATACTACATACCCCCCCCTTTTTCCCCATTTTGCTTCATTTGTGAGCTAATTTAGCATGCAAAGTTAGCGAAGTGTAACATATGTGTATGTTTGCATATCATACGGCAGTAAAAATGTCACCCTGAAGAGCATTAAAGGCCTGGCTTTGCATTTATTAGCCATGATGGATAGCGGATTGGAAGCTCTTTCTTGGCATCTTCTCAGGCTGATTTATAGTTGCGACATTTATTAAACACGCAAATAAAAGCATGTGATGTTATTCCTTGGTTTTATTGGCCCCATCGATGTCTTGCCAGCGTTCATTAGTCAAGCGGTGTTTCCAGTGATTCATTGTGTCACGAGAAGTTTGCACAGAATCAGACGCCTGTGGTTTGTTTCACTTAATGGCATGACAACAATGTTGTGTTGGTTTAATCTTTTTGGCGTAGACACTAACTGCGCTGGGGTTGTGTGTGTGTTGAAGGGATTATGACTTTTATGAGGATGGTTTTGATTGTGGATGCAGTTCTTTCTCGTGGTGCTATCTGAAATCTGTGCTATCAGAGATATTTATATACAGTGTTTATAATATATTCTGTGAATAAACACTTTGACAGAATTTTAGTGCACGTTTAAAGGAACACTTCACTCATTGTACTATTTTCCTAAAGAGTTAAACAGTTGAGTTTTACCATTTTTGAATCCTTTCAGCCAATCTCTGGGTTTGGCAGGAGCACTTTTAGCTTATCTTAGCATAGATCATTGAATTTGAATCGGATTGGACCATTAGCATCTCATTCCAAGCTTTTAATAAGAAAATCTACTTTTTTTATTTTTTATTTTTTATTTTTTTATTTTTATTTTTTTTTTTATGTTTGAGCGAGATGCTAATGGTCTAATCCAATTCAATGATCTATGCTAAGCTAAAAGTGCTCCTGCCAGAGCCAGAGATCGGCTGAATGGATTCAAAAATAATAAAACTCTTAACTGTTTAACTCCTAAGAGTTGTAAAATTAGCTCATTTACAAAAAAAGTGGAGTTTTCCACTTAATGGACCCTTTCACAACCCTTTTATGACGCGTTTAACAGTCATTAGCATCTGAATTCCTTGAAAGTTTTTAATATTTAGATTTTTTTTTTTTAAACGTATGAACATTTATATATATTTCCGTGTATATTATATCATCTTTGCTTCCAATTACAAAAAACTAATTACCGCTTGTGCGAGGGGTTTCTAATGCAGCGTCTATGGAGCAGGACACTAAATATGACATTATTCTCTCTTTTGGCTGTCGTTTCCTTTCTCACATTATGTTTTCCTCCTGATAACACCATCGTGGCGTTTTTCTTTTATTATTTAAGCAAATAAGATTGCAAAAAAAATTCTTTTCCCAACTATGACGACTTCTGCTACTGAGAAACCCGTAATAGTGAAAAGTGGTCTATTTGGCAATTAAATTACATTCCACTTTAAAGTCAGCAGTGTTGTCGGAGTACTGAGAGGTGAGTTTTTTTATTTATTTTAATGTCCTGATCGTAATTTTTTTATTGTTGTTGTTTGTATATTTTTAGCCCCAATAATCCGAATCGCACAATTAACGTTAAATGAAACAGACAACACTGCTGACTCTAAACAAGAAGCAGCCTGTAACATTTCTTCAAAATTTCTAATAAAAATACTGTCATTTAAAACTTTTTTCCAGAGAATGACAGAATAACAAAGGGGTTATTACACCAAATGTTGATTTCATAGCTCTTTTCAACTTCAAATTGAAACATTGTTATTGTGTTGAATATATGAATATAAATGTCTGAAAAGATGGTACCTTTTTTGTTATTTTATGCAAAACAAAAGGCTAGAAATAACTATTTTCTTTATAGGGCACTCATTAAAATCCTCATTGGTAAAACCATGGAGTATTTCAGGGGTTTATTATAAGAATTTTGAACTATTTTGACTTTAATGACTTTGTATAACTTATTTGACTTATATAAATTATACTATAATCAATGTCAATAAAGTTAACATATATAGTTCTTCATCTGATGAAGAGTTGAGTTTGGAATAAATGTCATGAGAAATTTACAGAATCCAAAATTATGTTGTATTCAAACATATAACTATATTGTCATTTGGAGCTTTTTTTGTCCCAGATGACTTGAAAATAATGCCCATTTGCATAAATTAATAAAATATAATAATTATCAATTTAATTAAATACTTAAGTCATATTTAAATATAGATTTTCAGGCACCCCTCCCTATATGCCATGTTTTCTGTGACTTTGTTTATATGAATATTGAAATATTGTAAATAGTCTCAGTGACTGACCAACATTTCGCCTACTCGTTCTCAGTAAAGTCATCATCCGTGGTGAAAAGGGATGTTTTGGAAGACGACAGAAATCCCAGCTCAGTGTAAACAGTATTTGAGTCTGGTCTGTGTATTAGCACAATTAGTCTCCAGCTTTACAAGAGCTCGTCTCTAATCACCAGCTTCTGAGCTCATTTTCCACGAAGAGTCTCTTCTGCATTTCTGCGCTCACACACACACACACGCGCACGCACACACACACACACACACACACACACACACACACACACACACACACACACACACACACACACACACACACACACACACACACACTGCTGTTACAACACATTATATCACACAGACTCCCAAACTCAAGATTCATTTACTTTTGCCTTTCGATTTCTTCAAAACGCAAGAAATTCCGAATATTACTTACCACAATGTTTTTGTTCAGTCCAAAGATACTTCTGACAACCTGATTTTTAAGATTGTAGTTAGGAATTGTAATAAATATAATACATCTAAATAGAACTGACAGTTATCAGTTGCTGTATATATGTTTATGGCTTAATTAATTATTAAAATGTCTAAAATAATATAGAATAAATGTATTACAGTAAATAAAAAAAATAAAACATTTGTGGTACTTGAAACTAATCAAAAGGAAATTATGTATAGTTTTTTTTTTATTATTATTCATATTTTCATATTGATAATTTCAGCAAGATGCCATGAAAATATTTTTTTATTTTCATTTCATTTAACTTTAAATAACTAAACAATAAAGCAAAAAAAAAAATGTATAAAAACTATATGCACATATCACAAACACTAAAAGTACATACAAAATTACCCCCAAAAAAGCAAACAGATTATGAAAAATGTAATTAAGAATGAATAAAAGATATAATAATGTAAAATAATTCAAACTATTAATAAAACCGCATAAATTTATAGTTGCAGTGAATTAAACACGTTTAAGTAAGTTATTAATTCATTTAGTATACTGTATATGTCAATGATGATAATAATAATAATAACATATTATTAATATAATAATTGTGTGTTTGTCATTTTTTTAATATTATTATAATTAATTATTATTTTGTATAATTTTTATTTAATTATTTTAAGTCACGGGCAGCTGCCTCCGTCTTTAAGGGTTAAATAATATCATTTATAACAATTAAAATCTGACATATAAACACACACATACAATATATATATATTTATTTATATTTATATATATATATATATATATATATATATATATATATATATATATCTGAGCAATATCAGCAGTGCGATATGGCTCTATATCGGCACTGGTGGGAGGCGTGCATTGGCTTGAGGCCGCAGGCCGAGTGCCTTAGTGTCCCATGTTAATATATCACCTTTAAGCAATACAAATACAATTGTTTAATGAAAATAAAAAGAGACAAAAATATGTTTATCTTTTTCCCAACACCCACCAGTGACGATATACAGCCACATCGCACTGCTACTAGTGTGGTATTGTGTTTATACAAGTTCGATGGCAGAAACCGCAGAAACTGTTTCTAAATCACCAACGTCACTTTAGAGCTAGTATTTGAATGATTCTCTTGCGTAATGTCTAAAGTGATGACAAAACAGGTGACATTTTAAGATTATAAGGCTAAACGGCATGAAATGCTATCAATCTACAGAGATTTCCCAGTATTTCTCAGTTGCAATCGGGAGATCACCATAATTAACCCCGAAAAAGTCAAAGCAAACACTACCAGATTACTATGGTATAAATACAGCACTACAACATACAAAAGAGAGAGATCGACTTGGAATGTCACTTACCTGTTCTATAATGATTTGATCAGCCGTAGTTTGAAATTACTCTGAGTTTTTCTCCTCTAAGGACTTATGCGGTCTCTGTCACCATCTTGTGGCGGAACGTCAACCGTCTTTGCTCTGCTCAATGACAGGCTGATGGCCGCCAATGCGCTGAATCTCCGAAGTTATAAATATTAAAAAATAGGCACTATCTAAACAACTACATTCTCGACTTAAAAAAGCCACAAAAGTACATTATGTTGTCCAACAGCTGCAATATTTGTCAAACTGTAGTAAGTTGTTTAGTCCCTCTTTAGTCCTAGTGTGGGCAGAGTAATACACAAGGGTGAAGAGGCTGTATGAGTGCTGATATTGCTTTAATATCTCACAGCTATCAGCCAATAAGATTCGAGAACCAGACAGAACTGTTGTATAAATATATATACATCTGTTCTAACATATATTCAGAAACATTATTCTTTACTTGTTAAATGATTGATTTGTGTGAATGTTAATGCAAATGTGTTGCTTAATTAATGCATAAAATAGACAATACTATTTTTCTTTCTTTTTTAAAGTTCCTAAATATCCAATGTGTTTTGGGGTTTGCAGGCTGTTTAGTCCATTTGGTTTCATTGATGGTTTTGATGACCTGTTCATCTTACACATCTTACAGCAGTTTATAAGCAGGCTTTTCATTGGAATGTTAATGTTGTTTTGTGCGATGTGTGTTCCTTCTGTAGTCCTAATGTGTTATTTATAAAGTTGTCGTTTCTTTTCCTTTCTTGAATTGACTGAACTAGCACACTTTTTCCTCTCTGTTCTTTTGTATTGCCCCTGTTGCCGGTCCCTAGCCGTCCCATTCGCACAATAGCCAGACTTCCCTCCACAGCGAGACACAAATTAGACAGTTCAAGAAAGTGTGTCAGTTTCCTTTCACACCGGCAGTCTTTTCAGGTGGCTCTTTATGCTGGATTAGTGTTTGTGTGTCAGGAAGCGCTCCGCTGTTCACCAAAACACACTTGCGTTGACCCTTTGGGGCCCTTAAGCTCCTCAAAGGTGAATTGCACAAAGAACCCGCACACAAAGCTATGTTTTGTCCAGAGATGCTGGAGTTTAACCTCTCCAAGAACTCAGAATAGCCTCACTGACATCCTGGTGTTAAGAGGTTACGGAGTTAAAAGATGAGCTCATTTGCCTTTTAATTGGATTTGATAGACTTTATTGACCTGAGTTCAGCCTTATGATGTGTAAACACTGCCAATGGACCTCATTCATGAAACATTCGTATATGTAGGAGTTAGGTTGGGTGTTAGGTTAGGAGAGGTTACTGTAGTTGTACCAAAGGTAGATTTGTTTTGCAGTCAGGAGTCCTCATTCAGGACATAAAATAACATACTGTAAACATAAACAAACATGAGAGTTTTTTACACTGCACTTAACCCGGGTTATCGTTGTTCTAAAACACTGCTTTTAACCACCGGTAAAGACATGTTTCACACCTGTCATTTGAAAGGGGTGTTAGCACTGCATTTTACCTGGTTTTAACCCACATTTGCAGTGTTAACCCTCCTAATGGGCAAATCACACTGAAGCAATTTTCCATTCTGAGAATGCGAGGTGCACCGCAATGCCTTTTTTGTTGACAAGAAAAAAAAGAAGTGTGCTGCACTTTTTATGTTGCTAGGCAACCACTGAATCAGCTGTGTATTGTGCGTGAATGCTGCTGCTGATATTGTTATAATTGTAATATTTAATAATATTGTGGTATTCATGATTTGTGAAGTCATACAGCTCCGGATAACTCGAAAACAGTGACCGCTAGTCTCTCCTCCATCTTTAAAAGTCTCTGTAGTCATCTTGACTACACAAACAATGCTGTCTCCTTAACAGAAACCCCGCCTCTGCTTTCATTTGATTGGAAAATGAAAAAAGATGCACTTTTTCCATTCAGAGTTGACTTTTTTCAACTGCAGACACACAGAGCGCAAGGGCAAAAACACGAATGGCAGCAAGCCTTTAAAACGCAAGGCACGGAAGGCACATAAGCAGAGCACTCGCGGCCATTAGAAAACCATTTAAAAAAGGCAGCTCTCATTGCAAAAAGCGTGTTCGTTGTGATCAAGGCCTATCTTTGTTCACTGTAAAACAGCAGTGTTTTCTTGTTGCTGCTGTATGCTTGACAACAGGCAGCCATTTAGAAAAAGAGCATGTCTCATCAGTCACAGGAAGCACAGTCATGTAAATATGAAGCCAGATCAGTCTCAATAATAATACATTTGCATTCATAAAATGTATAAATGCACAACACAATTCGTAAATTCAAAACACAATTCATAAATCCACAACTCCAATTCATAAATTAACAACACAATTCATAAATCCACAACTCCAATTCATAAATCCTTACTTCATAAAAGTAAAAATCTAAAATATTTCCCAAATGCGCCACATATGCATCTTACAAAAATACATTTAAAATGTTTACACAATTATGTATATATGAAGTTCTTGGATGACTTTCCTCATGCATTTATGAATTATGTAAGATGTATTTATGAACCACTGAATGTGCATTTGAAAATGCTCACACGAGCATGGAGTCCTTTAAATTTGTGTGCGGTATTTTTGAGACCTTCCTGGCAGGACAAGATTCGTACACATCTTTTTTTGGAGGATATTCTGTTTAGCCAATCGCGGTGAGTTTTTAATCCACCAGTCAAAACACTCCTTACTGAACAAACTCAAGAAGCTCCACCATTTAATTATTATTATTTTAGATCAAATAAAATAAATAGTTTTAGCAGTATTATTAGACATTTGTCAAAAATTAAATGAGCTGAGTAACGTTATATATCAGTAATATTGAGTACGATGATCTTATGTCATTCGCGAACGGCTGGATTCAATGCATTCAGTAGCAAATCTTACTGAACGAATCACTGATTCAAATGAATCGGTTAAATAAAAGACTCGTTTAGCAATACAATCACTTGCTTCCACCTGCTGGCATTTTCAGAATATCATTTTGCTGATCTCCTCTGTGAATGTTATGTTTGAATCAGGTTTGAATTGAATCCCATGAAATTTTGCCGCTTTAATTGTTATGTAAATGCATTTATTATCTAATTCCCTTTTAGATGCAGACACTTTACTACTTATGCAGCACAATAATGTTATAGAAGTCACTTATTAAATTGCTGTCAGCCTATATTATTCTAATTAAATTGCTAAATTTAGCTTTAAAGATATCATTCTTTTTAGAGTCAAGGGAAAAAAATCTAATTGTTCTAGTTGTTTATCTTATGTAATTTATTAATACATTGGTGTATCTTTTGGTTATTATTCTGAAATGCAGGATATACTGGTACTCATTTGAGATGCCATTTTGCTAAATATTGTTACATAAAATGGTCATGAAGTAAGAACTAGGTATCTCATTGTTTGACCTTACATATTGTTCTCTGCAAATGACTGACAGTACTGACAACAACTTTACAAAACTAGAAAAAGTAGCATGCAGCATAACCAACCTACGGGTATGTTTAATAGCCATTATGACATAAAATAGGAAGTGCTTTCTCAAAATCCCTGAAATAACACTTTTAACAATTAAGAGTTCAGATTTTTTCCCTTGACTCTAAGAAGAATGATATCTTTAAAGATAAATTTAGCAATTTAATTAGAATAATATAGGCTGACAGCAATTTAATAAGTGACTTCTATAACATTATTGTGCTGCATAAGTGGTAAGGTGTCTGCATCTAAAAGTGAATTAGATAATAAATGCATTTACATAACAATTAAAGCGGCAAAATTTCATGGGATTCAATTCAAACCTGATTCAAACATAACATTCACAGAGGAGATCAGCAAAATGATATTCTGAAAATGCCAGCAGGTGGCAGCAAGTGATTGTATTGCTAAACGAGTCTTTTATTTAACTGATTCATTTGAATCAGTGATTCGTTCAGTAAGATTTGCTACTGAATGCATTGAATCCAGTCGTTCGCGAATGACATAAGATCATCGTACTCAATATTACTGATATATAACGTTACTCAGCTTAATTTAATTTTTGACAAATGTCTAATAATACTGCTAAAACTATTTATTTTATTTGATCTAAAATAATAATAATTAAATGGTGGAGCTTCTTAAGTTTGTTCAGTAAGGAGTGTTTTGATTGGTGGATTAAAAACTCACCGCGATTGGCTAAACAGAATATCCTCCAAAAAAAGATGTGTACGAATCTTGTCCTGCCAGGAAGGTCTCAAAAATACCGCACACAAATTCAAAGGACTCCATGCTCGTGTGAGCATTTTCAAATGCACATTCAGTGGTTCATAAATACATCTTACATAATTCATAAATGCATGAGGAAAGTCATCCAAGAACTTCATATATACATAATTGCGTAAACATTTTAAATGTATTTTTGTAAGATGCATATGTGTGCGCATTTGGGAAATATTTTAGATTTTTACTTTTGAATTTATGAATTGTGTTGTTAATTTATGAATTGGAGTTGTGGATTTATGAATTGTGTTTTGAATTTATGAATTGTGTTGTGAATTTATGAATTGGAGTTGTGAATTTATGAATTGTGTTGTGGATTTA
>CAIGQV010007757.1:15274274-15296042 GCA_903798115.1 Danio jaintianensis
GTTGTGAATTTATGAATTGGAGTTGTGAATTTATGAATTGGAGTTGTGGATTTATGAATTGGAGTTGTGGATTTATGAATTGTGTTTTGAATTTACGAATTGTGTTGTGCTTTTATGAATTTTATGAATTTAAATGTATTATTATTGAGACTGATCTGGCTCCATATGTAAACAGCAGTCAGTGAGAGAAAAGTAAGGAAATATAAAAGGATGGAAAGTGTGTAAACTGGAGTGATCACGAAATGGTAAGATGACATAATTTGCGCCTTGTTTTCATTCATCTCTAGGCCTACTTTAGTCTTTTTTTTTCTTGCCTTTGTGTAATGTAATGTAATTTGTATTTATATAGCGCATTTGTGTATGGCCATACACCCAAAGCGCTTCACAATCATGAGAGGGGGTCTCTCCAAAACCACCACCAGTGCATCTCGTGAGGCTTAGCTGAAGACCTATGTGGAAACATTTTATTTAACTGACTGAGCCACGTTGTATAAATATCAAATGCATTTGTGCCCATTTTTGCGCCTATGGACATGCTGGTCTGAAAAGGAGGTGTGTTTAGGCTTGTTGTTGGTGCCTTGCTAATTTGAGGCAACTAAAAATTTACCAACTAAAACCTGGTCTAAAGTCAATTGCACGGTTTCTTTTTGTGTGTGTCTTTGTGTGTCTGTTATTGAAAAAGCACATTAGTGATATGGGAGACCATATGCCTGGCACGACAACCGTTTTCCCCATTTTTAAAATATCAAAAGTGGATTCGGACATGCCTTAGGTCATAGGTGTCAAAGTCAATTCCTGGAGGGCCGCAACTCTACACAGTTTTGCTCCAACCCTAATCAAACACAGCTGATGCAACTAATCAAGGTGTTCAAGATTCTTTTGATCACCTCGATTATTGCGCATAAAACAGACCTTCCCGAAAACTCTCCTCGAGATTCACAAAAACTTAGTAAAAAATTTGATTTGTATTGCAGTTATTACTAAATAAGGCATGAGTGCACAATTAGCACAATCGTATAAATTACAACTAATTAAATGACGCGTTCAGAACGCATTGAAATATTCTGCACTCCCTCCTAGGTTTTGGCCCAAGTATATTTCATAAATGCATAAAAGACTAATATATGGCTAACAATAAATATTCAATTAATGGCACAATGTGTATTTTTCACCACTAGAGTGCGCTTATTCACAAAAGACAAATGCGTAGTTTGAGGACTTTGTGACCAAGTGTGGAATTGAGGGAGTTGTGCTCTTCATTACATTCTGTCTATTCTCTCTGTCTTTCCATCTATTCTGTTTGTCGATGTATGTTTTGAACTCTCCTTCTCTTCATATCTCTAATAACCATCTTGAACACCTCGTGTCTCTCTCTCTCTCTCTCTCTCTCTCTCTCTCTCTCTGTCTCAATGAGCTGCCACTGAACGGTGCCAGATGAAAGTGTTTTGGTAGAACAACTTCAGAATTAATCCACTTACATTCATGCCGAGATCCCTTTGAAAATTGAGAGAACAAGGGAGGGCAAGACAGAAACCAAAGAGGTGCTGCAACAACAGTCTGGCAGCGTGAACTCTTGAACCCGGTGGCTGAATGAGGTGAGGTTGCTTCACGTCGGTAAAATAGAAGAAGAAAAAAAAACAGAGCCGCTGAGATTTGTCTGAAGATTTGAGTAAATGTGGGCGTCAATCTGTGAGCAGCTTAGAGGGAAATTAATGTTTCTTTTTTTCCCCCAATCAAGCCTGTTGTTGACTCAGTTTGTGGACATTTTGACCATAATCCTTTCCTAAAACACACATGCACTTCTGTCTGAATGTGTAATCTGAAAGAAACTGGACGCACAAGTTTTCCCGATGATTGTGCTTTTGCCGCGGTATGTGTGAGCATGTCAGAACCGTTTTCACACTGGATCTTGTGCATTGTGTTATGTGTCACGCACGTTTGTAACTTAAGGTGACGTTAAGGCGTTTTCTTTTTCCATCACTTTATTTTATCTGAGATTTTGTCAGTGTTAAGGTAGAAGTCTTTGTATAAGATTGAGAATTATTGCCAAACATACATCTGCAGGGCTGAGGAATTAGAAACACTTTTTAATTTATATGCATTATTATTATTTTATGCTGGGATTGTGTTTCTTTTTGGAGAAAATTTCATTCATTCATTCATTTTCTTTTCAGTTTAGTCCCTTTATTAGTCCCGTTAACTTATCCAGCATATGTTTTATGCAACGGATGCCCTTCTAGCTGCAACCCATCACTGGGAAACACCCATACACTCTCATTCACACACATACACTACGGACAATTTAATTCATTCATT
The DNA here is from genome assembly GCA_903798115.1 of Danio jaintianensis. Taxonomy (NCBI): domain Eukaryota; kingdom Metazoa; phylum Chordata; class Actinopteri; order Cypriniformes; family Danionidae; genus Danio; species Danio jaintianensis. The sequence goes on from CAIGQV010007757.1 coordinate 15,276,591, forward strand.
CATTTTCTTTTCGGCTTAGTCCCTTTATTAATCTGGGGTTGCCGCAGCGGAATGAACCGCCAACTTATCCAGCATATGTTTTACGCAGCAGATGCCCTTCCAGCTGCAACCCAGTCCTGGGAAACATCCATACACACTCATTCACTACGGACAATTTAGCTTACCTAATTCACCTATAGCACATGTTTTTGGACTTGTGGGGGAAACCGGAGCACCCGGAGGAAACCCACGCGAACACAGGGAGAACATGCAAACTCCACACAGAAATGCCAACTAACCCAGCCGGGGCTCGAACCAGCGACCTTCTTGTTGTGAGGCGACAGCGCTACCCACTGCGCCACCGCGCCGCCCCCTGGGGAAAGTTTATTAATAATTAATAATAAATGTTTTATAATACTGGTAACTTAATATCTTAATATTTTTAGTATTAAAACAGATGGTAAATTATCAATTTATATTTGACTTAAAGTATAGTTAATGAATAATGTATGTCAAGATTAAAAAAATAAAGTATTTAAACAGAAGTCAAATGATCTGTTTATGTATTAAATATATAACGTAAATGTATTAAATATATATTAAAGTATTTATTAAATTAAAGATTTATTTTTAAATATTTAATATATAGTATATACTATATTTATTTATAAATTATTATTTAAATTAAATTAAATAATATTCCTTATTCTCTACTCAAGTGGTTCCCAAAGTGGAGGTCGGGACCCCCTGGGGGGTCGTGGGACAATGACAGGGGGTCGCTTGGTGATTTCCAAAAGTCAAATAAATTTGATTAATAAATTTGATAAATTTGTTTACATTAGATTAACAACACAGCAATAACGTCAGCTGCAGCAGATTGATTTTACAGGTTAAACTTTGACACCTTTATGGCAATCAAATACAGTAAAAATAAATACAGGCCACAACTGAACAATGAGGATGATCTCCAATTGGCGGTCTCCAAAATGAAAGCAAGAATTGGTGTGAGCAAAGTTTTCAGCACAAGCCTGTCTCATTATGTGAGGTTAATATTAAATTAAACAAATTAATAAATTACTATAAAAATTATATGGTTGTTAGACTATTGCATTTTTTCCTGTTGTCAATATGTATAACCACCTCAGAAGATAGTGGGGGTCGCGAGTTGCTGGCATTGCTATTTTGGGGGTCGCGGGCTAAAAAGTTTGGGAGCCCCTGCTCTACTCCATATGAGCTTTCCCAGCAAATAAAGAAGCCCTTTTGGTCAAATAGCTCCCTAAATTAATTCCACATGTTCATACTTAAAAACAGCCGGGAAAACATAACTGTACTCTGGACTGTCTTCACATTCATTTTATTTTATAGGGTACTTCAGTGTTACGATCATAATGTGAGCTCATGCGCTGGTCGTTTTAGCTGGTTTGGCACAACTATAGAAAGCTAAACCCAAATTCGCTCATATAAATTTCAGGACAGACATCTCTAGATCCAAGCGTTAGAATGTCCATTGTGTGTTTTGGCTCCTCGACAGCATTCATTTGTTTTTAATGATCCTCGTTTGTAATATATTGTGTAGAGTCCTGTTCTCTTTGTCTGCTGGTGCTCAATCCAAAGCCTGGGTGTTGGCTAAATGTTTTAAAGGCAATAATGAAATACAAATGCTAAGCTACATGCTAGACTTAATGATCTTTAATGCTAGCAAGATTAACAATCATGGCAGCCACCATGGTAAAATAAAAACCAAACACTGGAATGCCACAACTTTTTAATAGTTAAAACATTTTTAAAGACTATTACTTTATAAAGGCAATGCTATGCTACATGCTAGTTTGGATAATGTTAATGATCAAAGCAAACATCTTGAAAAATAATAGTAGCCTCTCAAAAATAAACACTGTAATAGCATAACTTTATAGCTAAAACGTTTTGTAAAACAATTTTGTTAAATGCTAATGCTAAGATACATGTTAGTTTGGATGATCGAACTGGCCATCTCAAAAATATACACTTTAACAGCATAACTTTGACTAAAAGATTTTGAAGACAATTGTGTTTTTAAAGACAATGCTAATGCTAAGCTGCATGCTAGTTTGGATAATGTTATTTGATCAAAGTGGATGCTATTAAAAAAATAATAGCATCCCAAAAATATAATACAATAATATCATAACTTTAAAGCTAAAACATGTTTAAAGACAATGCTAGTTTTGGATAATGTTAATGATCATTATGGCCATCTTGGCAAAATAATACTTTGATGATCATAGTGGACTGAAATGGCTTGACATTTTAAAGACACTTTTTCTAATATTTTTGCTACAATTTTTTGTTAAATTGGATGACATTTATAATCATTGTGGCCATCTTGGCAAAATAATCTCAAAATTACATGCTGGAATAGACGAGCTATTATACCTAAAACATTATTAGACAATTGTGCAAATGTTAATGATAAGCTACATGCTAGTTTGGTTGACATTTATTTTTTAGATCATTTGTGAGCCACTATGATGATTAAAAACACCCTTAGCAAAATAATGTCAATGGAATGACTGCTAATATTGCTAATGCTTACTTGAATGATAGTAATTATGGAACAAACATCACTACTTGCTATACACTTTTTATACACATAAACACTTATTTAACAACATATTTTACATGCCAATTTGCACATAACAGCTGCCATATAACGTTGTATATAGTAATATTCCTGTACATACACTTGTCAATTTGTATATTTGCATTCACTATTACTTTTATTTTTAAAATATATTTATTATCTGTTTTTTGTCCTGTCTCTGTAATTCTGTTGCACTGTAGAAGCTCTGTCACGAAAACAAATTCCTCGTATGTGTGAACATACCTGGCAATAAAGCTCTTTCTGATTCTGATTCTGATAATGCTAAATGCTACTTTTGCTCACTTTAATAGTTAAGCCAGACATCTTCTGTTTATTTATTTATTATGTAGAGTTTTCTCATTTGTCTTTTGGTTCTGGGTATTAGCTGAACATTTTCAACAGAATTAATGTTACGCTAATGCTAAACTACTTCTGAAATGACACTCAGAAAAAAAGTATCATGGTTGTTTGTGTTTTTAGGATTAACTGCAGGTCTTAATTCCTTGCTAATTCAAAGATCTCCTCTTCTGAATATTTGTGTGCACTTTCGTGTTCATCTGCTATTCCGGGAACACTGTGATGTAATCAAATTCGCTGGATCAGATTCGCTGAATAGCCACATAACAGATATCCTGTCTAAAAGGATTCATATCTGAGCTTAAATGTCCATTCTTTTGGACAAACTGACAGACAAAATACCTATCAGATGATTCCCAATGAGGATATTTCAGCATTTATCTGTTTATAGATCAGAAACCATGGTGATGTCAACAAATGTGAATGAATTCATCACTCCAGTGCTCTGATTTAATGGAATGAAAAACACTGGATTCCACATCTGTCACGTATCAAATAAAGCCAAAGGTTTACATCTTTACAGCTCGTTTTAAATGTGAGCCGACACCTTTTGGACTCATTTTATTCATCGACCCTGCCAAAATATTTCTTGAGCACACGCTAACTGTGCTAATCAGGATTATTAATACAAATCAATTGCATAACGCTCTATATTACAGGATTTTATTACAGGATTTTAATAAACCTCAAATCCGATTTTGACAAAACTTTGCTTGGTATGTAAAATCTATTTATTATACTTTATATATACTTATATATACTGTTACGCCCCGTGTGGCTTGGAGGATGAAAAGGGCTAAACATAATTATGACAACCCAATATCTTTTAAATTCCCCTGAGACGTCAGCTGCTATGAATCCACACAGACAACGGACGAGGCAAAAAAGTGGTTCGCTTTATTTACAATAAAGATAAGAAAGAAAAAATAAGAATACTTAATCACCCAAAGTAAATTTACAAATGTGTACAATAAATGCAAAATAAGCTAATTGAAATAAACCTGATAGAGGGAAGGAAAATAAGCTGTGCCAAATCAAAGAAAATAACAAATTAGATACCGCTAACTAAACCCTCCTCACCTCTAAACTAAAGAGAAAGGTGAAAATAGAAAACAAAACATCTTCTCCGTCACACTCCTCTCACTAAAACCACGCTCGCTGGAGAAAACATACAGAGGGTAGCACCCGCTTCTAACCTAATGGATTAACAGAGAATCATCCACGTGTATGTAATATGTAAGACTTTACTTTCACTTCCCTTTTAATAGATTTCAGCAGTTTTGGTTTGGATGTACAACTCAAAATACTGAAGCGAACCAGAGGGCAGGACATACACACAAGTGTCACACAGAAAGACCAGTAACAGAAAGAGCAGTAACAAGAGACGAAGGATTGCCCCCAGTCTGGTGTGAGTCGTCACTGGAGCGCTTAAATGACCCCCATCCTCTTCCCCCAAGAACTAGATTTTAGAAGGATAGCAAACAGCAAGTAAACACGGAAAGGGGAGGAGGGAACAACAAAGTAACACCTTGTAATTTTCATTTTTAGTAATTGCGATTATTTCTTTATTTTATTATTATCAGTCAATGGAAAATATTTTGTGCTAATTTATATAGATTGTATACTGTACACTCATGTATATATGTATGCCAGTTTAGTTTATGAAAAATCTACAATTAAGCAAATGTATTCTAATATAATTTGTATTTATTGCTTTATTTTAGGGATATTAATCAATGAAACTATTATATAGTTGTGATTATGCATAGGATATACACATAAGTAAATACAGTTAAATTACTGAGTTCATAAATATATGTATTAATGATTTCATTATTGATTTTTAGTTATTATTTTAATAAATATGTATTTTAATCATCTACATTTAACATCTACATTTAGAATATTAAATTATTCTGCTTAATTTTATATATTTATTATTTATTGTTTTTAGTATTTATATACCACATCTCTAAATGTTAGGTTATTTGTTTTAGATATTAATTTGTAATTCACTTTTCAGTTATTTCTTTTTATTTTAGATTTTATTATGATTAATGAAGAATATTTTTGTCATCGTGCATTCGGTTGCGAAATCTTTACGCCATTAAAGGCATTAAAACCCCCTGACTGGATTTAGCGCAGCTCACAAACTGTTTTATTTTAATCAGGAGTGTGTTGCTGATTTTCTAGGGTAATTACAGTAATAACCGAGCAGCAGAAAAGACTAAATCGAATCCATAATGAGTCCTGATGGAGCCTGAGCCTCTGTTTGAGGTGTTTCCGCTCACTGCCATCCCTCTGTCACACTACAATACATCACAATGTGGAGCAGAAACACACACATGCACGCACACTGGAGTTTTAACTGTGTGTGTGCGTGTGTGTGTCTGTGTGTACAGCTGGCTTTCTGCAGTGTTTTAGTGAAGCAGACAGATGTTGTTCACTGGTGTTCAGTATTCAGAGCAGCTGTCAAACTGAAACGCCAATAATTCTGCTCTATATATCTCTACCTCAGGACCTCTCCACCTGTTGAAGCGACGGTGGGATGAATTTATCACTTTAGCATATATTAGCATTTAGCAGCCCTATTTATGACCTTGCTAAGCTACTAGCAAAGCTTTAAGCCACAACTGAGTGAAATGTTTGCACAGGCAATTTAATAACAATATATTTTTTTGTTTGTTTGTTTTTTACCATTCCTATTAGTGAGTTTAGCATACATTAGCATTCAGGCGTCTATGAGTCAGCTAAATGCTAATGTATGATAAGGGGATAACATATATTAGCATTTAGCCTCATGCCAATGCTAACCATCTAGTAAAAGTAAGATAGGCTTATGATAATTTTATGTTTTTTGGTTTGATATTAACATTAATATTGAGTTAGGTGTACATGAACAATCATTGGGCCAATTTATGGTAATCCATTAGTGTAAGCAATTATAGCCTATGATGTTTCCTTGTTTTTTGTTTTTAGACTTTTGTTTAAGTGAGTTGTCATACATTAGCATTTAGCATTAGCTAATTCTCATAGATATTTACATTAGATGTCACCTATGCCGTTGTTGTTTATTGGAAGGAATGCGTTAATAGAGCTGCCATTTTAGTACAGGGTAGCGCTCCTGTGAAATGAATGTGGGATCAAGGTGCAGTGGAGGACTGGCCATCCGGAGCCAGAGATATATAAACATATATACATATGTCTATAATCGGGTGTTTTCCCGGTGGTCAGTATGCAAATATTTTTTTTTAATTACAAAAATTATAATTTTACATCACTTTTCTACATCGATGGATAAGTGACCGCATGGGCATTGCCGACAAAGAGTGTGTTTGTATGCAGGGAAATGTATTATCCTCCCTCCGTGTTAAATTTGATCTAATCCGTGTCCTGAAACACACCCCCTCTCCTGCTTTCACTTCTCATTCTAACGGAGGGAGTGATTAGTTTGTGAATGAATCCCCGTTATGAACGTCTTGTTCACTTAGCCGACAATAATACAAGTTTATAGCACCGCAGCATCTTGTTGTCATATTTAATTTACATTGTTTGCTTATTTTATCCAACAAAACTAGCATAAACCTAGTATTTAGTGCGAGTTGGTGCTACTTTGCCTTATGATCAGTGCAGTAATGACTGTATTATCATCAATACTTGTTGAGCACAAAAGTTTGTAACATACAAAAACGTAAAAAACAAATCTTACCTATGAAATGTTCTGCCTTTGTGCTTTGTTTTCTTTGTTTGCTCGTTACTACACGCAGCGCTAAAGTCCAGTATCTTCACACTGGCTTCAGCCTTGACTAGTGCGGTTGAATGACGTTTGTCCTGGAAGCCCTGTACAAATGTGGCGGTGCTATTGACGCATGCTCAGGGTTCGTATGCGATATCTAGTGTATATATCTATGGCTAATTCTAAGCACTTAAAAAGATAGACTTATTTTTCTTTTTTGTTGTTTTCTTTTAGCTATTAGTGAGTTTAGCATACATTAGCATTTAGCAGGCATCTATGTGTCAGCGTTACGCAATTGGTGAACCTTTAAGCCATCTTGAAGTTATTTTTTTTGTATACGATAATGAAATGTTTGGTTTTTTGCTAGTTTTTGTTGTGAATGAGTTTAGCATACATTAGCATTCAGCAGGCATCTATGTGTCAGCGCTAACAATTAGTGAACTTTTAAGCCATTTTAAGTTGTTTGAATGAAAATTGTATGATTTTTGCTAGTTTTCATTGTGAGTTTAGCATACATTGGCATTTACCCTCATACTAAAGCTAAGCACCTAGCAAAACCTTACAAGTCAGATAGGCTTATGATCATTTAGTTTTGTTTGCTTTTTTTAGCATTCCTATAAGTGAGTTTAGCATATATTAGCAGGCATATGTAGGCCTACTGTATGTTTAATTTAGATTAAGCCACTTTTTTATTGTTATATAATCCTATTTATTATATAAAAGTATTGTTTGTTTCAGAGAAACTGATATGGCATTAAACTCACTCACTCCTTTGGCTTAATGCCTGATTTATCAGGGGTCGCCACAGCGGAAAATGAACCGCCAATTACTCTGTCATATGTTTTATGCGACGGATGCCTTTCCAGCTGCAGGCATTAAACTCAAATCTAAAGAAAAAGCCACTGAAGCAACAATTAAGTTGGTATAAGCTAATGGCAATTTTATGTTGTTTGCTTGTTTTCATTTGAGTGAGTTTAGCATAAAGTAGCATTTAGCATTCATCTGTATGCCATCATAAGCACTTAGCAAACCATTTAAGCCTGAGTGAAAGGTTTGTACAATGATGGCTAGTTTTTTTGCTTGTTTGTTTTATAGATTTAAGTATGATTTAAGTTTAGCATTTGTTAGCATTTAGCGGGCCTCTGTGTCCCAGTGCTGAGCACTTAGCAAAACTTTAAACCACAGTCTGTAGAGAAGCTGCCAAGAAAAGAGAGATGGAGCGAGTGAAAAAGATTTGGTTGCGAGTCGCTCATCTGTGTGCAGAAAGACGTGTGTGTTGTGATGTTTTTATCGTTTGTTGGCTGTCGCTCTGTGTGTCGAGCGCAGTGTTCATCTGAAAGATCTTCCCTCCAGCAGACGCACACATCTGCTGCTGTGATGTCATCAACACGTGACCGGCCTCCAGTGTTAATATTTCATACCTGACAATACGCCTTTTTCTCTCCTCGCCTTTCTTGTGTGCTCTAGTTTTTTCTGCCTCATGAAACTGAAGTCACCACACTGCTCTTCTTGTTATAGTCTTATAGGGCTGGGCGGTGTGACCAAAATTATTATTATTTGAGCCCAGTAGCAATATATTTCACATTATAGATATTTAAGTAAGTTATTCTAGAAAATCAACAAAAATAATTATAATAAATAAACTTAAATACTTCAGAAATGAAAAGGACTTTTCCTTTTATTACTTTACCTTGTTTAATATGGTAAAGATACACAATATTAGATTTTTGCTGATGTTTTCAAACTCCCTATCTTCTGTATCTTTGTCTCGTTTTTCTAGTACAAGTTTTACCAGTTCCCTCATGTGAATTAATTGTGTAACCGGGTGGGTATTAGGACCTGGGAGAGGATGTTAGTCGGCAGAGACTGTAGCGATACAAAGTTTGTGTGAAATCAAAATTTACAATGTTTATTTTGCTAGCACACATTGTTATTCTTTACATGAACAATTAATCTGCAAGTTTATCCACTGAAAAAAAAAAGTTTGTTTTAGTAATCTTTAATCAAAGTCTGACCATTTCCTTGTGTGTTAGGAGTGACAGTCCTTCTCTGTTGACATCAGTTTGACTGCTTCAGCCACAATATTCTTAACCACGCCCCTCTTGTTATGAGGGAATGATGTGCAAAAAAAAAGCCCCGCCCACTACTGAATATTTATTTTCAGTTGGAAGTACATCAGCATACTAAAATAAGTCTCAGCAACTTCTTCTGACTTTCACTTGCTGAGGTATGTTGTACACTGAGGTACTGTACTCACATTCGCCATTTCAAGTCGGCAATCTAAAACATATCACAGGTAAAATTTCACCTCAGATTGCTGACCTGATCTTATTACGAGCACTCCAGTAAACACTTCCCACTCAGACTCATTAGCAGATCTTTCTCAGGCTCACACTGGATTTGAGTTAGACACAGCCACTTATTTACATGTATACCATATACACTGAATAAAAAATCTATTACGGTTTAACTATTTATTCTGCGTTAACAGTATATACCATCACACCGCCCAGCCCTACACTGTAAAAATATCTGTTAATTAACAGTTTCCGTATTTTGTGTTTCACAAGTGTTTTCTGTTTATATACGGTTGTGAATTGCATTATGGGATGTTGATCTCTGCTCTGTTGGCTTTTGAAATTGAAAATGTTGAAAGTTCAGCTGTACAGTTTAACAAAGTGACTTTTAGTGACATTTTAGTAGTTTGAAATTATATAATGTGTAAGAAATAATATATAGAGAAATAAGTCTGTAAAATAACAGAAAATGCACTGGCAGTTTATTACAAGGTTTTTGTAGCATAATATACAGCACCAACCCAGACGTTATATCACTTTAAACTATTAAAAATGTTAACTTGTTGAACTTTTCAAGAGTAAAAGTTGTTGGAAGATAGCTCAAGGTCCTATAATGCAATTCAAAAGCTTAAATAAATGGGGGAAAAAATAATGAAAACACGAATCACAAAATTCAGAAAACTGCAAATTTACGAATATTTTTTCCAGTACAACCATATATATGTAGGTCCAACACTTACCTGAAAACAAGACATTTCTTGCTCCACCTTTATTGACTAAGAATAAACTTACGATCAGTGTTGGGGAAAGTTACTTTTGAAAGTAATGCATTACAATATTGAGTTACTCCCCAAAAAAAGTAACTAGTTGCGTTACTTAGCTACTGTTTATGTAAATAATGCTTTACGTTACTTTTTAGTTACTTTTGCGTTACTTTTTATACGCTTTGAGACCTTTTTTTTTAATAAAGGAGCTCTGCAATTAACAATGCACTGTATAACCTTCATCTACATTTATCTTTAAAAAAAAAACACATAAAAATATATATTTTAGGATAATGTTATTTGAAAATCTTCCTGACCCCAGAACTATACATGCCGTTTATACAGATTATTGAAAGCTTAATGCAATGTTTGCTACTTTTGTACTATTTGTCTAAAGTAAAATCACTGTCCATTGAGACAATCCCCTTTTCCTTTTCTTCGATGCGTTCAAAAGAATGAACACATTCTCTCATTGACTGCGTGATTCATTGTGACTACTTAAATTTTAATTCAGCAATTTATTTTTTAAAAGCTAATTAATTAAACTAAAAAGTAACTCTCGTTACATTTTCAAATAAGTAACTCAAATGTTATGACTTATTTTTTTTTAAAGTAATTTGTTACTTTACTCGTTACTTAGAAAAGTAATATTATTACGTAACTCGCATTACTTGTGATGTGTTACCCCCAACACTGCTTTTGATTAGTCGACTAATCTCTTAAACAAAAGACTAAGGAAAATTTTTTGTCAAGGACAGCCCTATTAATTTTGACCAGTGTTTTTTCCCATTTAAGTTTTTTTTCTTAACACTGTGCTTCAGTGAATATACAGTTGAGGTCAGAATTATTAGCCCTCCGGTTAAAATTTAATTCTTTTATATTTTTCCACTAATTTCTGCTTAACGGAAAGATTTTTTTTCCAACACATTTCTAAACATAATAGCTTTAATAACTAAATTCTATTAAACTGACTTATTTTATCTTTGCTATGATGACAGAACATTATATTTTACTAGATATTTTTCAAGATACTAGTATTCACCTTAAAGTGACATTTAAAGACTTAACTAGGTTAATTAGGTTAACTAGGCAAGTTAGGGTAATTAGGCAAATCATTGTATAACGATGGTTTGTTCTGTAGCCAATCGAAAATAAATACAGCTTAAGGGGGCTAATAATATTGAGCTTAAAATGGCTTTAAAAAATTTTTAAAACTGCTTTTATACTAACCAAAATAAAGACTTAAGACTTTCTCCAGAAGAAAAGAATATTATCGGAAATACTGTGAAAAATTCCTTGCTCTGTTAATCATCATTTGGGAAATATTTGAAAAAGAAAATTCATAGCAGGGCTAATAATTTAGACTGTACGTAACCCATGAAATATGCTTAAAAACTGCTCTTTCACTCCTGTTAGAAACTCTTCAAATAGGACTAGCTTCAAATCGCGTGCCATTTGGCTGACATTTGAACTACTTCATTCATATTTCCCCTCAGCTGTTTTGACTCTGCCTGTAAAAGCACATGAATTGAAGCCAAAAACATTTAGCGCAGGTTTTCTCTGTGTGGAGAGACTCCAGTCGCTGAAAGGGCCCGATGTGCAGTGACCTGGGACAGGCCATATACATAAACACTACAGTCATTTAAAGAGCTTATAGCAGAGCAGAGTTTGTCTGTAAGAAAATAAAACCTGTTTATCCCCATTTTTGTTATCATAAACGCACAGCAAAGAATTGTAAATGTTCAGTTCAATCCCATGCTGAAAGTGGTTTATGGTAGGCAAATGTTTGGTGTTCAGTTTGCATCAGATCGACACCATGTAAAGATTTTGATAGTCATATTTAAATCCATTCTTTAACATCAATTTTTAATGCCAGTTTGATGTCCATTCAACATCTAATAGTTTATACTTCAACGGTATATTTCATATGTCTGTTTTTAATACTTCAAATGTCTGTATTGGTGTTGCGTGTGGACTCGGCTCAGCATTCGGCTCTGGCCTTTACCCTTTGTCTGCAGCTCCATGAGACTAAAGAGCTAAAGATCATGGGAAAAGGCCCTTAAACATCCCGTCGCTCTTTGAAGCACATAAGAAGGATTGTCAGGGGCACAGAAACGCTCTTAGCCTTCGCCGCTAACTGCTGCTATGCTAGCTGGTCATAACAAAGCTTAATCTTCTGAAATATGCTACGCTAAAACATTTGTGTGACTGACAGACAGATACTTTAACAGTGTTAGCATAGATCGCTGTAGCAAACATTCAAAATGGCTGCCTTGACACGGTATTCAAATGTACAGTGAATGGCTATTAACAACCAGGACAAAAATATCACACACACACACACACACACACACACACACACACACACTTCTGCGTGTATTATATTGTTGTATTGTTAGTCAAACAAGAATTTTTGACAATACAACTGCTTCCTGCTCTCTTTTTTTCCCCCCATGTACTTTTTAAAATATAATTAATATATTTTAATGTTCAATTAATTGAGATATACTTGAAAAGTAAATGCTAATATTTACAATAAATGTATAATATTTAATGCTAATGTTTATTATATATATGCTAATATATATATGCTACTATTTAATTATTATTAACAATATCTAAATATTAATGTTTGAATCCATATTATTATTATTATTATTATTATTATTATTAGGTACGTTTTTGATTTAGAATTATGTAATTAATTCATGTTTACAATTACATGATGATATTGTTATTTTAATTAATTATTATTATTATTATTATTGTTATATTTTATTATTATTATTATTATATTTAATTGTTATTTTTTATTATTTATTATTTCAATATTCATGTTTAAATGTATATTATTATTTTTATTGGCTAAAAGAGTTAATGTTGTCATTTAATATTAATATTTAAGTATTAGCATTTATAATTTATGCATCTTTAGAATAATTTTCGTCAGTGATTTTACAGTAGAGAGCAGTGCTTATGAATTATTAGTATTATGAAATGAGTCAATTTTTTCATGTCCTTTTATTTTTACCCACAACTGGGGTATTAGTCAAGTTTTGTTGACTTTATACTAAAACATTTGAAAATCATTTAAATTTGCAAAATAAAGTTAGATAACATTAAAAATAAAACACAGATGAATAACATAGGGAAATTGGAAATTTGCAGTTGGCATTGGCAGTTGAATTAAATGATTACTCAAATGACTAAAAACATACAGAAAATAAAAAGCTAATTTTATATTAGAAATTTAAGATTAAAAAAGTAAAACATTCCATAAAAATGATTAGCTTCAGAAAAGTAGAGGTGTTCCAATGAGAAAGCAAAGTTTAAAAAAGATTCATGTGTAAATTTATTACAAGAAATATTACTTTATAAATTGTGTTCCTCTTGATGTGTGGTTCACTCTGAGTTAAATGAGTTTGACACCCGTGACGTTTGTAAATGCTGATATTGGTTGCGCTTTATTTCACGCTACATTCAGTACATTGTGAGGCTAACACAGTAAAGTTGGCGGTTGAACCGTATTATTAAGTGATTAACCGTCCAGACAAAATATGGCCTTTTTTTGTGCTTTAATAGATTTAGACATGGGTAAAATGAGTTAAATGGAAATACGGATGTTTTTTAAACCCTTTATCAACTGTTTATTGATGTATTAAGCATAAATTTAAAAAAATTGTTTAATAAAAAATGATTAAACTAGTTAAAACTGGTAAAAAAAAAAAAAAAAAGTATAATTAAAATAGTTTTTAAAATTATATTTAAAATTATATTTAATTTGATTTTAATTCATTTGTATTTTTTATTATTAAATTACTTAATAACAAAAAAGTAAACAATAAAATAAATAAATTTAAGTTTTATTAAATAAAAAAAACTTTAAAATACCACATTTTTTGTTTATTGTGTTAGGTTTATGGTTAATAATATTTTACATTTGTTTGAAAAAGTATATAAAAATAGAGCATTTTATTAATGCTAATATTATTAATATCTTAATGGGTTTGAATTATACTATTATTCAATGTAAATTATTACATTACATTATTAATGTAAAAAATATTTGTTATTGTTTCATTTAATTGAACTGTAATTGAATCAGTTTGTATTATAATATTATTAATATCCCAATATTCATGTTTGAAATTGTATTATCTAAATGTTTGATTTAGTATTTAGGTAAGTATATAGTTATTAATATTTAATAGTGCATGCTAATATTAAATGGTTTTAAAATAGAATTTATTAAATCTAAATATAATTTATTATTATTATTAATATTATTATTATTAGCTAAATGTTTGATATAGTGTCTAAAAAGATGTGGTTTAAAAAAATCTACATTATATCTAATTGCAATATTGCATTTTTTTTGTTGACTTAATCATAAAATCTAGAAAATTCATGTTTTTATTTTTGAAAAATTACATAATGTATTCATTTCAAAATGTGTTCTTTAAATATATGTTTTTAACTAATTCTGATAATCAATATAAATAAAAAGCCTGCATGGAATTCTTTAACATCACATTTCTCATCTTCGTGACTGAAGAAATCCTGTCAGCCTCATTTTCACTTATCGCATCATGGTCTGAAAGAGGTCGAGGGTCGCGACAGGTCACGTGTTAGGACTATTAAAAGGGTCAGAGGATGGCAGGAGAAACACAAAAGAGAATCCCCAGTGCACTTAAATGCCAGCTTGCTTGACATCTGAAGCCATTGGTTGAGTGAGACTTTGGTTACGGACTTAATTGGCGCAAACAGCGTTTAAGCCATTGTTCACAGTTTTACGGAGAGACGAAACACTTTTTTTGTCATGCACCTGTCAGTTTTGAGATTAAAGGCCTTTTGACTTTTAATAAACCGGTTTTCAGTTATAAATACATACCAATAAAAATAGACCCTTTACAGTTTTCAAATCTGTTTGTCTTATCAAAAATCCTTTTATGGATTGCTGACTCCAGGCGGTTAATGTAATGTAAGCATCCAAAAAAAAGTGTTTTTTTTTTCAGGCAAATTTCAATCTGTATAATATGATAAAGTGCACTTTATCAATTTGCGTCTCTAGATTTCAATTATAATACATCATTTAAAAGCCGTTTTCTTAAAATGAGTCATAAATCTCAACTTCAGCAGCTTTACATATACTGTTGTTGCTAGAAGGGATACAGCTGTGTCCAGAGGTTAACAAGACTTATTTGTATTATTTATTGAATTACCCATTAATTGTATTTTATTAACGTCTACCCCCTCGCCAATCCTAAACCCAATCATCACAGTAATGTAAAAACAGTAATTATACCGAGTATTATTTATTAAATTACCCATTAAATTGTATTTTATTAACGTCTACCCCCAACCCTACACTTAACCATCACAATAAAGCAAAAACAGTAGTTATACCCAGTATTATTCATATTATTTATTCAATTACCCATTAAATTCTATTTTACTAACGTCTATCCCCTTCCCAACCCTAAACCTACCCCTCAGTAATGTAAAAATATTAATTATTGTTGTACAATGTCACAAAAATTATGCTATATTGATGCGAGTATCCACTGCTGTATCCCTTCTAATCTTTACCACATATACCAAAGTTTGAAGTTTTATTCATATCTGTATTCGGAAAGTTTTAAGAAATAGATTTGTTTATACAGATTGAAATTTGCCTGATTTTATACAACATCTTAGTTTATAAAAATGCATTTTCTTCTGGCTGTTTGCGGTATTTTCTGAATTCAAAAATTATAAAAAGAAATTCCCAAAATTCTTTCTATAAAAACCTTTGACTCTAAAATCCTGTGCATTTTCCAACGATTTCACTTGCCGATGTTTTACGCCTCATGACTAAACAATAGCTATGTTTCCATACAAAGATGCTAATTAAACTTATTCACAAAACTGGATTATCGCATAAGATTTGCAAATAAAGCAGCGTTTACATCGAAAATTGTCACATCCTGATAAAATGGTGGCAAAAAAATAATAATAATAATAATAAATTAATTTGCTGCATTAGTAGAATCATGGGCCTTCGTGGGCCTTTTTTCTTAAATTACACCCCTTTTTATCACATGACCTTTGACTGTTTTGATGCTCATACTGGAATTTATTTGGTAAATGTGTTTCCATTGTAGTTTATGCACATTGTTTCTTATCTGATAAAAAGTTTATCCTTCTCAGTTGTCACTTTTTTTTTGTGCGCATTTTATAAATTTCTGCTCAACTTGGCAATTCCATTAAGCATTTTTTATACAATATTCCAAAATGCACATAAAAATAGGTGGATGGAAACGTAGCTATTGTGAGTGCGCACACCAATGCGCAAAATGGCATGGGTAAAAGTGTCATTACAAAAAATGCCTCAGGCTCTTTTTTGTTTGTTGTTTTTTTTTTTTTTTTGACTCATTGCATTAAAAACTGGCAACCCTTGTTCACATGCCTTGAGCTGCTGAAGTTACAGTAAAACACAACTTGATGATGCTTCAGCATAAAATGGTCTAGTCGAGCACACATTTCTTTTTTATTATTATTATTTTTAGGGGGTTTTCACCTTTATTAGGATAGAACAGTGGAGATTACAGACAAGAAAGCATTGGGAGCAGAGAGAGGGGGGAGGATTGGCAAAGGACCTCGAGTCGGGAATTGAACTCAGGTCGTTGTGAGTATTTCGGTGCTATATGTCAGCGCACTTAACCACTAGACTATTGTGCCAGCAAGCACAAATTTCTAACAACGAAGAAGTGTCCGAACACTAAGAGACATATGATAAGCACAACAGCGACTACAAAAATGTAGACAAGAGGGAGTTACGGAGAGGAATCGCAGATCAAATAAGATTCAATAATAAGTTTAATTTCCCTTAAGTACCATCTAACATCAGGGAGGGATTTTACATGTTCACTCTGCTCACAGCCAGTCAAAATCGATTGCATATGAATGTCGAAAACGACTCAAAGTGCACACGATAACCGTGTGTGAAAATTGTTCATGTGTGCATATGTCTGTGGGAAATCTAAATGTACAAAATTTATTTTGCTAGAGCACATTGTTTTTCTTTAGGTGAACAATTAATCTGTTCAAGTTAATCTACTGAAAAAAACAAACAAAAAAAACATTTGTTTTGGTAATCTTCAATCAAAATTTGGACTATTTGCTTCTGCGTTTAGAGTGGCGCTCCTTCTCTGTTGACGTCAGTTTGTTGGTTTCAGCCACAATATTCTTAGCCATGCCCTTCTTACTGTTAGTTTGTTATGAGGGAATGATGCGCAAAAAGTAAGCTCCGCCCCCTATTCAATAATCGGTTTCACCTGGAAGTACATCAGCATACTGAAATAAAAGTCCCAACAATTTTAGGTTCATGCAAGACTTCAATATTAAAAAAATAAACAAGACATTTTCAACCACTTCATATAGGGTTCTGATTTTTGTGCTAGAAATCGAATAAAATATTTAATGAAACTCGCATTTCGATAACATTTTAGGGAAAACCATTATGCAATTATAAATGTAATCAGTCAACTGGTAAAGTATGGCGATCACTATTGCTTATTTTTTTACCCCCTTCACCTGCAGTGTCTTGCCTTGATATAAACGATGAGAGGCTAATAAAATATGACACATTTGCTTATGCCGTTGTCAGGTGGTTTGGAGCGAGAGCGAGGTGACCTTTCTCTCACCATGCCTAAATGCGTTTTCCACGTATGTTCTCACAAGTGAAAAGTGCTTCCTCTTTCCTTCTCCGTCTCTCTCTCTTTCTGTGTGTGTGTTAGTGAAAAGCTTTTCGTGTCCTGTTCTCCTGGTCCGTCTCTATCCATTTCCCCTGTCGTTTGTAGGTCAGTTCCTCTTCTAATGCTCAGAAGAATTTGTCTTGTCCTGAAAGACGACACAGACCAAATCCATTACTGGTCAAGACCAAAAAAAAAAAAAGCATCCACTCTTTTTTTTTTTAGAGCGCACCGTATTAAATACTAAATACTCTGACAGGAAAGTAGGATAAGCTAGCTTAATGTTTGAAGTGATTTAAAAGGGTTTTCCTGTCATATTTTTTATGTTACCTGTTTGTATGTTGAGGTCTTTGAAAAGTGTTTCAGTTGCTCTGTTCGTTTAAAAATTCTGACCAGTCTAGCATAGCAACAGTGGCTCAGCCAATGGTGTGAGTTTGAAGGCGGGGCTTACTGTCTGCCTGGCAAATGAAGAGTGTGGGAAACCTGTTTGAAAACAAACTGTCAACTAAATATATTATTGAACAAAACTGAACCTCTGGGATTTAAAAAAAAATATCTATCCATCCATCCATCCATCCATCATCCATCCATATGTTTATTCATCTATTTATCTATCTAAGATAAGTCTCTGTCTGTCTGTCTGTCTATCTATCATGCTATAATAAGCTATAAAAGAGCCTTTCTTCCAAGCTAATAAGTATATATATATGAGATTTCTTTAGTTGTTATAAAAAAAATGTTTCGTTATCTCAAGTTTGTGATTAGGTTGTGCCAGCTCATGATTATTTGTTTGGTCCAGTAGTTACAGTGATTCTTGGCTCATCTAAACACAACGTTATATTGCTTGTATTGACCTTATTTTTTCACGTAAGAGTGGCGCAGCCTTATTGGCTTGAGATTTTCATTTTCCATTGACTCAGTCACTTCCGTTGACTGTTGGCCATTATGCAGATTGATGCTGCAAACTGGTATTTTCTTATTATATTATAAAAATTTGTATTAGACATAAACACACTTGTTTGTAGAGCAAGAAGTTGGACCGTTTACTCCCATTTGTTATTCCTAGTCATTTCCTGTATAGGCAAATTAATTCATTCATTAATTTTCCTTCGGCTTAGTCCCTTTATTCATCAGGGGTTGCCACAGCGGAATGAACCGCCAACTTAACCAGCATATGTTTTACACATCCATACACACTCATTCACACACATACACTACGGCCAATTTAGTTTATTCAATTCACCTATAGCACATGTTTGGACTGTGGGGGAAACCGGAAAGCCACGCCAACACGGGGAGAACATGCAAACTCCACACAGAAATGCCAACTGACCCAGCCGGGACTCTAACCAGTGACCTTCTTGCTGTGAGGCGACAGTGCTAACCACTGAGCCACCTTGTCGCCCTGGCAAATTAATTGAAATTCCGAAAACAGTCGCACAAAAGAGCACACTTCCGCATTGCACAATAAGGTGAATAACTCTTATTTCTTCTTTCTTCCAACAGTCACTCTGAAAAACCACAACTGCAATGGTTTGTCGTCAAACAACAGTAACCACGACAACAGTAAAGCAACAAGATTGGTTGACGGCTGTTTGCGAGAGGGAGAGCTCCTGCTACAGGTCAGAAATAAAAACATATGTGTGTGTACATGTATTTCCTTTCTAGCATGTCATGAAGAGTCGTTTAAAGAGATGTCCTCGAAGGAGGAGGAAAGGAGAAAAGAGGAGAAGCTATTTCTGCCCGGCCTTGTTCTCCTTTCAGACACTTAGGCATGAATAATGCACCGGTAGAGCGCTCATGTATTATAAAGGAAGGATAAAATAGGAGGTAAAAGTATTCTCTCATTTTTTTGACTTTGAAAGTTTCACTCTGTCCGTCCTGTGACAGCAGTTCTGAGAAGTTGGAACAGTTTGTACACTTTCATTTCTATACTCATGATTTCACAGTCTGACAGCATCTA
>CAIGQV010007757.1:15301042-15365306 GCA_903798115.1 Danio jaintianensis
AGTGTTTCTCTTGAGCAACGGTTTTAATGCGGTAAAACTTGAATGAGCTTAATCAAATAGGCTTTACTCCGAGATTCAGTCTGGCACGGTGTAATCCAGTTCATCATAATTTACTTTTGAATTATCCGACTTAGGCTTCACTGTGCAGGTTTACTTTATGTGCCTACAATGTCCTCCTTTTGTTAATAATAATAATGCGTTTAATTGAGAATGGTACTGCTAGTTACTACATCAAGGTCAAATTATAGATACTATAACAGAATAGCAATACTCTATGACCTTGAAGAGAATTAAATATTTTTGAGAGGCCATTAGTTTATATCATGTGTATTTATAGTTAGTCCTAGAATTTCTTTAAACCCATAAAGTGATGCTACATTCTTATTTGTCATTATTTCCCAAACACTGTCCTTTTCCGTTTGTCCCAGACAGATGTAATGCATCAAAATGTGTTTGAACTCATTCATACTGAGGACCAGCAGGCCTTCAGGCACAATTTACACTGGGCCTTGAACCCGCCGCCAGCCAGCACGCAGACAGAAGACTCATCAGAAGGTCAGCAAATTTTCATTTTACATCATGATAGCACTGCTGTATGTCGGAATTTACATTTATATCCACATATGTTTTTAAAGTGAAACATGATGGATGCAACTACAAATATGAGTATTTATAACTACTGTACACTCAAAAATATTTTTGCTGCTTATTCAAATTACTTATTTAAAATGAGCTGAAACAACACAATTCTTGAGTTTTTTGGGACAACTTAATTGTTTTATGTTCAATCAACTTAAAATTGTAAAACCATTAAGTTAATTTAATCAATTTGCCTTGGGATTGTGTGGAACCCAGAGTGTAATTCAATGATAAATCACCCAAACTATTTCAAAACATTATATTCAAATGAATAGCTTAAAGCACTTGACTTAAGGTAGAGAGAGCATAAGAAAAGAAGTGTGTGTGTGTGTGTTTTTTTTAAAGACAAATAAACAGGAGGGTGGTTTGACCTTTAGTGGAAACTCCTGGAGTTGCAAAATAAATGTTATGGTCACTAAAATGTCCATTTTAATTAAGGATAACAGCAAACAGAAATGGTCAGTGGATAATTCATCTTCGTCTTCTGAAGGGCAAGTCATTTATTATAGAAAAAAAGTCCCACAGTGACTTGACCAAGCACAGCAAATTCCATTTTTCTTTTTGATATTTGTCGCATCTTGATATTTGTTCACATCTTTGGATGGAAACTTAGCTAATGAGCCCTAATTGAAAAAATCTAGACATGCTACCAAGTCTGCTTTCTCTTTTCTTTTGTTTTCTTTTCTTAGATGGAGATCCTGCCCCAAATATGTCTCTTGTGATGTGCAACCCAGACCAGCTGCCTCCCGAAAATTCTTCTTTCCTGGAGAGAAACTTTGTGTGTCGTTTCCGATGCCTCCTAGACAATTCCTCAGGCTTCCTGGTCAGTGTCAACAAGCTATGCTAGGCTAAAGTATCCAATTTGCTGTCGACACCAACATAGTTGAGAGCCTGCTTAGGAATGTCATACGTTTGACTGATTTAATATTACAATAGGTTGAAATATATCTGGCTATTCAGAGTCCCTAAGCCCTAACGTTCCAGATTACAGAACGAGTTAGCATCTGGGTTAGTGCAGGTTAGCGGATTGTAGCCATAGATTTGAGAATTGTTGGAACACCTCTGTAATCCCTCTTAAAGGAGCAATAAGGTCATGGGGAAAGGTTTTAATTTGTGCTTGAAGAAACACATGAAAATGGTGAGAAGAATAAGACGTTAAGCTATCATTTCAAATTAGCCAGGTTAGCTTAAAATCAAAGCTAATTGGAGGAAAGTCAGGCTTTAGCTATAGAAACAACAGTGAATACTGACTTTTCCAGCAGGCTTTGTTCCTAAAGTATTCCTTTTCCCCACAAGTCTCTTTCTGTGCTAATCTTGGCAATGCGCTAGAGATGAAATCGACATGCGTGCAAAGCTCCCTACTGCACAATTCCTTCTCTTTATTTCCACAGTCTCTCTTTCTAACTTTCTTTCCTCTCCCCTCCCTCTTTAACAAATCCATCTCCCTTAAGAATAGCATGACTACACTTAGCTTGTCAGGAGTGGAATGCTAACAGGGATCTCCCCATGTGCCCAGCAAAAATTCATTAGCATGAGCTATAAAAACAAGTAACATCAGACTTTTTTCCATTACATACTTTTAGTTTGTTGTCCTCTTGACATTTCTGAATGCAACCATTCAGTTCTTTTGGGAAGTTCATAATTATGGCTGATACGCTTTTACACCCTCATCCCAGAAAGACACACTTAAAGCATTGCTTTTATTTGTGGTAAATGAAATATAATCTTACTTTTGTGTTTGAGTATAAGTATGTGTGTCAGTGACTTAATATGTTGTGAAGTCATTGACAAACTGAGACATTTGTTGTGTAGCCTTACATAAGCAGAACTATTTTAAACAGCCCTTGCACAAGGGTCCATGTAATTTCACATATGACACACTCTAACTAGGTTGTACTGCATTTGTTAATAGATGACCTGACATGAGCTCTTTTGCCCATATTGAATCAGAGACAAATTATGTGGTTTGCCAAAAGCACAGAAACAAAATCATCTGCTCCAGCTGTCTATGTATATATTCGACGTGTATCAGTTGTGTACATATTTCATGCAAATGTATTGACATGTATTTCTTTTGCTCCTTTTGTTGAAGTTGCCAAGATTTATATTTGCATTTATTTAAATTTACAATCCAAATAAACTCCAGTTTGGAATTGTTTTCAATGTTATGCCTTTTTTGCTTTTTCTATATTAATATTCCAGTAATTGTTTATACTTGTGTTCTTTAAGGCTTTGAATCTTCAAGGACGTCTGAAATTCCTGCATGGACAAAACAGGCGATTGGATGATGGAGGTCAAATGCCACCCCAGCTTGCCCTGTTTGCCATTGCAACGCCCCTACAGCCTCCTTCCATAATGGAGATTCGAACTAAGAACATGATATTCAGAACCAAACACAAGTTGGATTTCACCCCAATGGCCTGTGATGCAAAGTAATGATGGACAATTTTTTTGATTATAACAATATGACATATATGTTCATCTGTACAATATAAAATGGTGCAAACATCATCGGGACATATCATCTTTGTTCTGCCTGTTTTTTTAGGGGTAAAATCGTTCTTGGTTACACAGAGGCAGAACTACGAGTTCGAGGTTCAGGGTACCAGTTCATTCATGCAGCTGATATGCTCTACTGTGCCGAGAACCATGTCAGGAGTAAGATTTTCAAATTTCTTAATAAAGATGTAAAATGTTTTGAAGTTGCCCACTTTCAACCACTCCCAGAAATCTTCGAAAACCCATTTGACGCAATTATATTTGTAGTGTAGAAGCTCTTGTAGTCAAATGTGTTCAAACATCCACAAAAGACCACCCACTATCTACATACTGACCTAAAACATTAAGAAAGTGCACCAGTATTAGGTATTCATACTTTGCTGTGTTGTTCCAAAATTCCTGGATTACGATCAAAACCATAGTTGCCATCCATAGCCTTTCATTTGTTAGCTTTCCTGCTTGCATGTAAGCTGCGGAATATAGAGACATTCATTCAGTAGTACTTATGCAGCACAGTGAGTGTTCCCGAGAAAATTATGTAAAACATGATGAGATAAGAAGTAAGGGTCTCAATGAAATTACCTTAATATCAGGTGGAAATGGTAGTGTCCACTTCGGATGTCTCCACATTGGATCTTTTTGTGCCAAAAAGACATTAGCCCTGTGCATCTTGGCAAATATTGTCAGTATTCTCATTCAATGTGGTTAACAGGAGGCAATCCATTGATGTTATCACAAAAAGGGACATTGCTTATAATGTCAAAAACGAAACCAACAGACAGAGCAAAAGACAGGAGAAGGAATTATTTTTCTGTAATCCTATAAATTATGGATGAGATTGGATAAATCCTTGATGTTATGACGAGAGAAGACATGTGAACTAGAGCAGTAAATTTATATCAGTAATTTAATGTGGAACCAAAAGCCTGTAGCAGAAAAAGGTACAATGCAAAAAAAAAAAACTTCTATATATTTAAGTCAATAAATGTGATTACAAATTGTTGCATTGTCCCTTGCAGTGATCAAGACTGGAGAGAGTGGTCTGACTGTTTTTAGACTGCTTACAAAGGACAACCGTTGGAAATGGGTACAAGCTAATGCTAGACTTGTCTACAAAAATGGCAAGCCTGACTACATCATCGCCACCCAGAGGCCACTTGTGTAAGTATAACATACCAATGTCTTACATTTTTTACACAGCTTGGCAAATTAGCCTGCTTTTGATGAAAGTACTTTTTGTTGACTTTTCTTTTATTTGTTTATACAGAGAAGAAGAGGGTGGAGAGCACTTGAGGAAACGATCTATGCATCTTCCGTTCACCTTTGCTACTGGAGAAGCTCTGCTGTACCAAATCAACTACCCCATGCTAGGCTTCCCCGACACTCATCTGGATAAAGGCAAGAACAACAAAACCAAAAAGAGCAAGGTGAACAAAAGCTCAAAGGATGATCTGGACCCAAGTTCCTTGCTGGGAGCCATGATGAGACAGGACGAGTCCGTTTATGTTTGCCAGGCTGCTATGGAGCCTAGAATGTCATTCCACAGTAGCCTCTTCGGTGAGCAAGGAGAGACTAGCACTTTCTCTTCTTCTGCAGAGAATGAAAGTTGGAATCCAGTGCAGAATGGTATAACTGCAGTCTCCAAACAGGAGACGCCGAGTTTTGACCCACTTTTGGCAACATTAGACTCTCTCTCTTTGGAAAATGAGGAGAGCTGCTCCAATAGCGAGTTATTCAGTGCCCTGGAAAATCTTGGACTCAATGCAGAGGACCTAGAGTTGCTGCTTCTAGATGAAAGGATGATCCAGGTAGAAGTGGAACCGGACTTTATCCCATCTCTCAATGATCTTCTCACAAACAATGAAATCCTCTCCTACGTCCATGATTCACTGGAGAACCAGACTGAGGACCCAACAGAGTCTCAAAACCCTTCAACTGCATTAGATTCTGTTGAAAACCCTAAGCCAGAGTCTGATTCATCTCCTCAAGTAACTTCATCAGTACCTGCTCCTTTCTGGCCACAAAAACAGATACCACCCATACTTCATCTATCACAGCGTATGCAACAACATCTCAATGGCCAGTCAGTTTGCCACAAAACTAAGAACTGGATCCAGGCATCTTTGTCTCAAGTGCCTACAACAAACTCTGAGACAACCAACTTTAATCAGCATGATACTACATCAGTGAAGTCTGTACCAGTTGTACACAATGGACACTGGGTCCCTGAACACACACAAGCCAATTTAAACTCTCAGATTAGTGACAAGATAACAGGAACTAGTAAGGCCCAGCCACAGCAATGGCAGCACAACCAGTTGCCTGTCCCATTCCAGTGTAAACCGAAAACAGTTGAGGGTGGCGATACCCTTGCAAATGGGATCTACAGTAATCCTCAGTGGCATGGATACAACTTCACAGAACAGCTGGTCACAAATGGACCTTGTTTTCCCAATGGTCAGATGGCCCACACTCAGACAATGGGTACCCATATTATTGATTACAACATGACTGACAATTCAGGGGTGGAGTTTACAATGAACAGCAGTTCATCTGGGAACCTAGGGCAGTTTCAGGGAGCTATGGCATCATCTTCGTCCTATCAGCAGGGTTATCAGAAACAGCAGCAGCCAAAGGTCACACCCACTTATTACGCCTCCTATACCAAACAGAACTCCTCTCTGGAGCATATCCTAGGATTAGCCCCACCTTCAAACCTTCCCTCACTGACAGATTATGGCTCTGAGTTGACCCATGACATGACCCACAGTAAGGTAAGCATTAAAGGAGGATATAGTTTTACCATCTGATTTATCCAAGCTGGACAAGCCTCTGGGTCATCTTTTCTATCAACTATTAAAAGGCCAAACCTTATCCATAAGCAATCCCACCAATTTTCATTTCTACTCTTGAAATCGAATAAGAAGGAATTGGTTGATAAGAATGTTTTTAAGGCCTCAACCTGAAAAACTGTTCTGTTTAAATAAAAAACTGGTTATGTTTAAATGTTTAATTAAGGGCAGAAAAGAAATAACCAAAGATATTGCAATAACCCTGCAGGTATCGCTTCTAGAAAGTCACCTTTAGGTAAAGTTTAGCTCTAGCCTTAAACATACCTGAACCAAGTAATTGTTTTTAGGATTGCTAATAGGTGTGTTGGAATGGCCCTATGGGAACAGGAGTGGAGACCACTGCAGAATAAGTTGTTTAATTATATTATCAAGTTGGTAAACATTGCTAGAATATTATGAAAATTGTATCAAATTGTTTTTAGCTTCTCATATAATGCAACTGATTCCTCTGACCGCCTATCAAGATAGCTCGGATCATCTAGGAATATAGTTCAAAAGGTATTCTGGACTCCAAGCCCTGTTATGGCCGACTCCACCCCCTTCATATTTCTCTTTCTTTTTTCCCCTGGCCTAAATGTTCACTCTAATCTAATTGTGCTCTGTATAAGGGACCAAGGCCTAATAGGTCACAGCTAATGTGCTGAGATTGCATAATGCACAGTGACAGACCTACAAAGTCTTGGCAGTCTCGAGAGATTTGCCGTGGGGCCCCACACAGGTGGATGTTTGCTTTGCCCGCTGTGTTGCTTTATTATGGTGACTGTGGTTAAGATTGTAATCTTCAGCTTAAGAGTGTAAGCTTCCAGGTCAACCCACCAGCACCAGACAGGCTTTTCTGCTGTACTGATGGCAGCCAACTGTAGCATCTAGTCCATTCTAAATGGGAAACCTGAGGCCATGAAAGAGATAGAGGAAGAGAAGCCTCCACAAAAGGACCGCTCATGCAGCAGCCCATATTTAGAGACCATGGGCCCCTGTCTGCACTCATTTATCCAGACAATCTTGCCTTTTCACATGTAGGGCACCACGCTGTTGTTCCACATATAAGGATCGTGCTTTATGTAGACTGTTAGCAGCATTAGCAGTGATGCATAACTCATCCCTTGACATTTGTGCATGTCACACACATAAATGATATCCCAAAATATTGTGGCTTGTTAAATAGTGATGTGCTTTTGCTTTTATAAGCATTCTGACTTGTACTTTACCCAGAAGGCAGGCAAAGCATGAACAATCCCATATGGACCAGCCATATGGACCAATCATCAAGACTTGGAAATGGGTTTAAAACATGCTAAATACCTTAATGGTTATGCTACAAATGCCTGGCACCTTAACATTGAGTTTTGTATGACTTATTGACTAAATGGGAAAGAAAAGGTGCAGTAGAGCAACTTTTTCAGAGAAAAAAAGAGACAGGGACGATAAAAAAAAATATTCCTGATGAGAATGTGGAGGTTAGAAAAAGAGCTGAACTATCAATGGAAGGGCAAGGCGATAAAGAGAGACAATTCAGTCTATGTCCAGCACTACATTCTGGGCTTTTGAGTATGTGCGTGTGTGTTTTCAGGGTCATTGCTCTCAGCTGAAAGGAGAATAGAGCTTAAATGGCCAGTCATGCGTGAGCAGCCATGACCTACAATCCAGCACCAGCACTACCTCATGCATGCTAACACTTCACTTTCGTGCACTAACTATAAGAGCTTTGTGATATTGTCAGGGATTTACTGTACTTATCATCTGTACACCGCATTCCTACATCAACAAAAAAGAAACTGATAACTGTAAGAAACATGTCTTGAGCATCTCTTGCAATTGTTGTCTGTATGGAAGAATTAACCCCAAATGTGATGTAAATATTTCAGATTTAAAATGTTGTCGTTAAGATTGGCTTTGGTTAGCATGGTGCATGTAGTGGTTTGTGCTTGTATTGTTTTGATTGGTAAACCTCCAAAACAAATTAGTGAAATTAGTTTGATGTGATCCTAGTGAATGCATCTTCAGAAGACCTAAAGGGTAGTCAGGTACTTTAACATTTATTTTTTGTTTCCAGATGGAGACCGGCTTTATTCTCAACTCCACTAGCGTGACCTACACAGGAAGTTGTTTGGTTCCCAACGGCAACACAGTGGCCACACCCGGCAACAGTCCCCACCCACTTCCTGAGCCACACCCACATCCCCCAGACCCTCAGACCACTGGTTTCTATCTCTGAACACAGAAAAGATCCACCCGAAGAGATGCCATTCATCACGGGAAGACTGTCAAGCATAAATTATGGTTTGATTTTGTTTTGTATGGTTTGTTTTGTTTCTTTCTTATCAACTTGAATGATGTTAATTTAAATTAAATTGACACAGATTGCTCTCTGAAATATTAAACCAATTGAAGTCGTTGAATACTGCACCCGGCATAATGTGAGCACTCTCGCTAATATTACTTGCGATTATGTTGTGAAATTTGGAAGATGCAGTTGATCACAATTCGCGTTGATCCGTCCATAGCAGGTGTGTGTTGGGAAATGTTTGTGTATATGTACGCGTGCGTGCGTGTGTGTGTGTGCGTGCGTGCGTGCGTGTGTGTGTGTGTGACATCAGTCGCAATTCGTTGGGAATCGTTCGTGAAACACAAGTAGTACAAGTTTGTGCTAATTGTTCAGAAAGCTAAATGCCATAAATAACGTCATGGGAACATAGAACTGATTGTCCTGAAACGCAGTAAATGATGTTTATATGAACAGAAGATTGGATTGCATATTTATTTATGGGAAAATGCAAGGTCACTACCTTCCTTTTACCGACAATTTAAAGAAAAATATGCGAGATATCAGTAATAACACAGATTGCAGTATAAAAAAAGAGTGAGACTCTGTAGATGTCACTTGTAGATCTGAACCCTTCTCGCTATTGCATTTCGTGAGATTAGATTTTGTAAAGCTGATTCTAGATCAGCTTTACAAATCAACTTACCTTTTAGATACAGGTGTTCATGTGTGTAGTAGTTCCAGAACCAACCCAGTCTCACAATGAATACATAATGATTTACAGGAGCTAACCACATGTATACAATCTTTTGATTAGTTGATTTTGTCTCAAAGTCCACGTGAACCATGACTTTTATTTCCGTATGTTGATGTACTTCCTATTAAAACTGAATATTGAGTAGGGGGTGGGGCTTTTATTGCAAGAATATTGTGGTTTTGTTTTTCAGTGGATTGGCTTGCATGGATTAATTGTTTACCTAACAAATAGCAATGTGCGCTAGCAAAATAAACATTGTCAATTTTGATTTCACACTGACTTTATTTGGATTACAAATCATGCAAATTTGTATACGAGTCAGCCGTACGATTTAATTAGATTTTTACTTGTACCACTTGTTTCATTTCTATAAACTGCGGTAAAAGTCATATATTTTGTACGAGCCAATTTGTACAAGATATTACCGATATTATTATCATTAACTCATGACTTGATTTGAATTGTCTAAATTAAAAATAAAATTCATGTGTTTTGTACATTTTATAAGCACACTTGTTTTGATTTGTCAACATTGCAGTAAATGTTGTACATTTCGCACGAGTCAACTTGTACAATACTAACTTTATTTCGATTAACCTATATGTTGTTTAGATTTTTTTCTAAATTGCCGTAAATTTCTTTTAACATGGTACAAATTCATCATGCATTTGAAGTGAGACTGTGTTGACCAGAACTTATCGTTAACGCATTTCAAAAACCAGTTCAAGAGCAGGTTTGTTTTGTCTGTGAAAAGAGATTCTGGAAGCTTATATTGTTGAATGTGTCTAGTATATTGTAAAGCAGTTTAAAAAAAATACAAATATTTCATCAGGGTGCTGCAAGGTGTTTAACAAATAATATCGTTAATTGTTAAAGTATTATAAAGTCACAGAGAAGATAAACGTCCAGGCCAGCCTCTTTGTTTTCGCGTTTCTGTTTTTAAAGTACAAATATATATACTGTATTTACAGACATTTCCTATGAGAGGTACCACTGGCTCAGCTATGGATTCAAATTTCTTTAACACGTATATGAGAAATATTACGACAATCATTTACGAAATGTTTAAAAAGCTTGTAAATAGTCAAAAGAAAAAAAAGTTATTTCATATTGTTGTAAGCACTATTTTAAAGCGCACTGCAACCTAACCAGGTTTTACTTTTTTGTTTCTCCAGCACAAGATGTAGGCTTTTAGAGAGATGTTTTTTGGAGTAAATATTGTATAATTTGTTTTTTTTTCAGGTATTGTGTTCTGTTTGTATATTTTAAGAAGTTTTACACTTTAAATAAAAAAGAACATGGTGCCATACTGGTAAATTTTACTTTCCAGAAATTTAAATGTTTAACTGTTTGTTTAGAAATTATGTCATCCATGTCATGTTTTTTTTTTTTTTTTTTTTTTTTTTTAATCAGTCATGTTTGATTTTTAAAATTAAAATAAAAAGTCACGCTTGGATTTATTTTATTCTAACACACTGAAAGTAGCAGAAACGATAGGTACATATGCAGTTCTGTCTTTTTGTTATTTGACTGCTTGTTGAAATGTACAATTTGGTCCTTTAATTAAAGAATTTGTGCAATCACAACAGAACTCGTACTGTGATGTTTGTTGTTGTTGCATGAAAACCAATGCAAATTTTGTGCATCTCTTCGTATGATTTTTAGTATGTATTTTATTATTTTGAACCAAAACCAAGTTTAGCATCTACCAGCAGAGGCGAACTGGGCCAAGCTTCCTGTTTCAACAGGAAGTTGCATCGGATATATCGAAGGGCATGTCCTACAGACCATCGCAGGAATAGTAGCCTCTTCGAAAGGTAATCTTCCATGCTTTGTGATGTTTTTTGCTCATTTGAGGATGTTAGCTTAGCGACATGAAAATGTTGTTTACATTTATAAACAGAGTCAAATCTTTATTTACTTTATAAGCACTTATTTGTGTGACTTTGTTAATTACGTCCTGTAATACACTCTAGTAAGTCAAACATTTTAGTTTCTGTTTCAATAAAATTAAAAATCTTTCCTGCCAGTTTTTCCCAATTTGGCAAAATCATTAAATATGCGAATATCTATGGACTTTATACAGATTTCACACACGATTGGTGGGTTTGACAGGAATAAAAATCATACATTTTGTACAAACTAACTTCAAATTTAGCTAGCTTAATTTATAATTACATTTAGTTTTATTTAAATAACATATAGGGCTGCACGGTGGCGCAGTGAGTAGCACGTTCACCTCACAGCAAGAAGGTCGCTGGTTCGAGCCTCTGCTGGGTCAGTTGGCGTTTCTGTGTGGAGTTTGCATGTTCTCCCCGTGTTTGCATGGGTTTCCTCTGGGTGCTCCGGTTTCCCCCACAGACCAAACACATGCGGTATAGGTGAATTGGGTAGGCTAAATTGTCCGTAGTGTATGTATGTATGTATGTGTGTGGGTGAGTGTGTATGGATGTTTCCCAGTGATGGGTTGCAGCTGGAAGGGCATCCGCTGCGTAAAACATATGCTAGATAAGTTGGCGGTTCATTCCGCTGTGGCGACCCCAGATTAATAAAGGGACTAAGCCGAAAAGAAAATGAATGAATGAATAAATAACATATGTTTTGTATAATTTCATATGAGCTATAGGCTTGTATAATATATTTTGTAATTTTTACCACAGCTTGTATTAATCATAATCATGTTGTTTCATGCTTGTTAGAGTAATAGGTTATTAGCTTAGCAACATGCTAATGTTAAAATGTTTAATCAACTGAGATTGGAGTCTTTCTTTACCTCATGAGCACTCTTTGTGTGACTTGTGATTAAGTTTTGAAACAGTTACATTCTAGTTGAATTATATTTTAGTTGCCATTTATTAGTATTAGTTAATTTTTCCACCGTTTTGCATTTTGTTGGTAAAATTGTACTATTCATTTGTTGTTAAAGTGCAACACAGCCTTGGAGTATTAGGTTGTTTGGAAGTGTGCCTCAGTCTCGGAAAAGTGAAACCAAAACATTTTGATTGCCCCCTGTTGGCTGGCTGCAGTATGGGTAATAAACCCAGCCCTCTCATGTAAACATATGGGACTTGAGCCAAAAAAAATGACACTTCAAATAACACAAAAACAACAAATCAACTATCACTGGGAATGTACGGTTTTATTTTGGAAAATTAGTAGCTAATTTGTGTAATTTGTGTTACTTGACCGTTGAATGAGTTTACATTAAATGATGGGTGGTGTCACGAAATTTCTGCAATATTTTTTAAATGTAATTTTTATTTAGAATGCATTACTTTTATATTTCCATAGCGACTCTTTTGTTTTATCACATGGCATGCCGTAGCCCCGTGTGCTACAGTGGAGAGATTCCAGCTGCTGGATTTACAACACGTCAATTCATCAACTTTTCCCAAAATACATGAAAGTAAGTGGCTGTTCAACTGGAAGAAGAATAGAGAAACCTAAACACTGTAGTAACCTAAGTACCTGTTGTGAATAACACATTGTCAGACTATGTGTCAAGTGATTATTATTTCCATCTTTCATCGATATCAGTGTGTAGTTTACAAACCATGGATGTTTAGTTTTGCTAGTAAATATGGGTTTTCAAATGTCTGCATCCCAAAACAAACATTATATCATTGAAAACACTGATAAGCAATGCTCTCGTCTTTCTCTGAAGCTGCGCCACACTACTCTGTAGATCAAGACTCTGTACTTCCAGGATTTTGGCTCTTTCTCTTATAGGAATTTTTTTTAAATAAAGACTTTTTGGAGAACAGGTGAATGCAGTACTACTCTAGATTACTAGTACTCAAGATTAATTTAACATTAGGCAAAAAGAGAATGATACCCCCCGCTGAAAAAGTTTAAACTTCACAGGTGATAGTTACCTGGGGGAGACTCGGCATGGTGTAAATGCAGCCGTCTCACGTGAGTAGGGCTCATCGGTTTTCAAATATTCTCTCTCAGCGCTTTTATCCTCACGTTTCTATTGATCGCGCCACTGACCAAACGAATGGCTCCTTTTCACACCTAGCATGGTGTGAAGAAACAGGCTGGCTGAAAGCAAACAAACATGTAGGAGTGGGCCAGATCACCACAGGAGACTAAGCAAACTGCCACCTGAAGAAAACCAGCAAATGCAATAGGGAGCAGTTGGAGTTATTTGTGGAAGGGGCATTGCTAGGGATTTTGGGCCCTGTGCACAGACTTCTGCTCTGGTCCCCGTCAATAAATGTAGAATTCTGGCAGTAGTAGTATTTTTCAATTCCAGTCCTCGTGCTCCACTGCTCTCCACATTTTATGTGTTTCTTTTATCACTTGTGACATTTATTCTAGTTAAGGAGTGTCCAAACTCGTGTCCTGCATAGTTTAGTTCCAACTTCCTTCAAGACACCTGCCTGGAAGTGTCTAGTATACCTAGAAAGAGCTTGATTAGCTGGTTCAGGTGTGCAGGACACCGGCCCTCCAAGACCGAGTTTGGACAGCCCTGCTCTAGTTCAACAGTAACTACCATAAGTATCCTTCAGATATTTTGCCATAATTTTAGATGGATATGAGGGTATATGTAGTATTCAAAGGTCATATTAATGTGCGATATGTAAATTTCAATTGTATTTATTTTTTACAGAGGTTTATTATGTCTCAAGTAAGTGTCGTCTGTGTGTGATGTCGTCTGTGTATGTGGTATTATAGAGATGTAATGGTATGAAAACTTCATATCACGATTACAATGACCCAATTTATCACGGTTAGCAATATTATCCCGGTTTTGTCACAATGACCTCAAAATGTTAAAAAAGACACACACTTATGGCATTCCACCATGTTTTGTATCTGAACATGAACAAACAAATAATTTTGTGGCAACCAACATAAACAATGATCTGAGGGAGCAACATTGGTAAAAACATCACATTCTGATACAGGGAAAACTCCCATTTCACTAAAGATCCAATCCGGGACTATAATCTCTAATTCTCGGTATCTGAGTGTGATTTGTGCATACTTGTGATGTGATCAGTCACTCGAGAGGAGGAACGCTAACTTTCCTCTGTCTTCCTTTAGCCTTAGCAACAGAAGCAGACAAAACAGAGATGTTGTGAGCGAGGCAGAGAGATCCCAGGAGAAGGAGCCAGACAGGGACGAAGAGCGCAGGATAGGATGAGATAAAGATGAAGTGATCTGGGATTAGAGAGCCACAGTAACGACAACTGGAAATGCGCAAGTACATAAATGCTAGACCGTGTCAAATCCTAGTGTTCTGTCTTGCTGAACCCAAAAAATAAGCCATTTTCTGTGAAAGCTGGAGACTTTGTTTATTAGTAAAAAAAAACTATACTGTAAATCAGTGTTTTCCAATCCTGTTCCTGGAGGCACACCAACAGTACACATTTTCAACCTCTCCCTAATCAAACACACTTGAATCAACTCATCAGAACATTAGAAGAGACTCCAAAACCTGAAAAGAATGGGTTAGATAAGGGAGACATCCAAAATATGTACTTTTGGTGTGTCTCCAGGAACAGGGTTGGAAAGCACTGCTGTAAATAATACTAAGAACTGACCAAATAAGTGGGGAGATCAGGGGAACAATGCATCGTGCCCAGAGGCTTGAGGGAGCCAAAGTGAAAGGTGTGAGGAGACATTTTAGAGAATCTCACATTGATTCAAGTAGCGTTTGGTATTAGCATGTTGCTAAGCTAACAGGTGGCATGTGTAGATATTGGGTGCATTGGGCCCATAGTGTACAGTATATTTAGCGACGCTAATGACAATAACAAAGAATTTTGCTTGAGTGAAAGGTTTAGCTAGCTAGCTTTTAACTGAAGTGACTGATTTGAACACCCTAAACGGTAAGCATACGGCAGCATCAACTTGCAAATCATTCCAGTGTTTGGTGTTAGTAAGTTGATAAGCTAGCAACACTAATACTCTCACAGTTGGCATGTGCAAATATTAGCTAAACTCTTTTTTGCGTTCATGTGGTTTAAGGCACATAAATGTTATCTCAAAGTGCATAGAGAGTCCTTAAATATTCAGTAAGACTAGAATCCAGACAATTTACCATGAATCAGTAATGTGCCCACCATACACAGAGGATCGTCAGAGAATAATCATTAATCTAATATATATCAAAACTCCTTCATTTACTCACCTTATGTCTTGCCAAATCCTGGTACTTCAGCTAATTAGCCATCTAGAGCAGCTAATCACCATAAGTGGCAAGCTATAGCCATTTTATTTTAGCTACCATCTATGTTTCATCTGGAATTCAGCAGGGCTGAGGAGCTTTCAATATCTTTTTTTCAAGACAAATTACACACAGACATTTTCCAGAAACCCTTTTTATATAATAAATGTCAGACAAATATGCCCTTGTCATAAAGCACTCGATTATTTTCAGATGCTGCAAACAGTTTTCAGATGCACACAGTAATGTGACTGTAAAAGATCAATGTTTTTTTTTTTACTTGTCAGAGAAAAGTGCCATGATTTTGCTACGTTTTTTTTGGACAAATCATGATTTACCATGTATTTTTGGGTATATACTGTGGTCATACCCAGAGATGTTGTTATATTTTCAGTTAGCTAGCAAGCTAGCCACCAACATAATGCCTAAAAATATGTATGAATATGTTGTTTATTTTGTTTATCAATGTTCAGTTGTGCTGTATTTGATTTGATGCCATGCTTACAATCATTTAAGCATAATATTTTAAGTTTTCAAAATAAAAGTCATCATTATAGCTAACTGTACTTACCAGCAACAACTAATCAGCTAAATGTGATGTTTGCCTTAAAGGACATTAACAGTTAAACAGTAATAATATGAATGTTGGCTTGTAAAACATTTACCGTGGTAAAAAAAGAAAAACATGTTTTTTTGATAGTTACAGATATAAGTGTTGTATAACAACACTTTTACTATAAATACCATGGTAAAACTATGGTTGGTGTTGCAAAACCATGGTTAATTTGGGGTTACCGTAGTCAACAGTGCTAATCACAAATAAACTGAGCTTTTGCAGATCTAACATGGTAATTGTATTAAAACTCTGGTTATATAAATGGAAGTCAATAGTCCAAAAACAACATGGTTATTATAATTTGACTACTTAAAACCATAATTAATTTTCATAAGGAAAGGCTATTTGTAAAAACTCTAGTAATACCATGGTATTCTTTAGTTTACCTCAGGGTAATCATGTAAAATTGTGGAATTTATAAAACTATCATATTGCTATCTGATACCATGGTATCACTGCAGTATTTTCTGTAAAAGATGTTGTCTTTCTCTCTGGCCGTCTGGCTCTGGCCCCAGACTGAGGTGTCTGCTCATGTTTGGAAGTGCAGATGAGTGGAGTCATCTCCTCTCCGGGAACCCGCGGGCTCCTGTTCGCTGTCCGCTTGACTCTCACGCAAGGCTGTCTGTCACGTCTCTCTGCAACACACCCCAAAAAAACAGAGAGAGAACCAAAGATTTCAACCATTTGTTGTCATCCTGCTTTTCCTTTACAGCGTTTCTACCGTGCCTTGGCTTTCCCAGGCCTGGCGTCTCTTCCTGATGTGTTAACAATGTTGCACGTCTATTTATAGTTTTGTTAGCCAATAAATTTACGCATAGCAAACAAAGCCAGTTTCCCAGGCATAAATTAGGTTTAGTTCTGTTCTAAACGGTGATATCAGCAGGCGCTTTTCTTTCAAAGAAGAGACGTTTGGGCTGTTT
Source organism: Danio jaintianensis (assembly GCA_903798115.1). Classification (NCBI taxonomy): domain Eukaryota; kingdom Metazoa; phylum Chordata; class Actinopteri; order Cypriniformes; family Danionidae; genus Danio; species Danio jaintianensis. The sequence continues at coordinate 15,317,767 of CAIGQV010007757.1, forward strand.
TCACAATTAGTTGGACTTCTTGGTCTGAACCTTAAAGGTGCTGTATGTAAGTTTTTGACTCTTCTAAAGCATAAAAATACCATAATTTGTTTGCAGATATTTAAGAAACATGCCAAGTGAACATTCTTGTTTATCTGAAAAACAATGCTGAAGTCAAATATACGTGCATCTGTTTTTGTTTTGGTTCTTTTAACCCACCCAATGACAGTTTAGCCAATTATATTTCAGCACCCTGGGTTACCTTGTTGGAAAACAGCGTATTTCATTCATTCATTCAGAAGGGCTCTCAAAGCATGCGTCTGTGACCAAAATGCGACCTCTGGTGGACAGTAGCAGACTCCGAAATGAGACGCAGATTCAGAGTTGACGAGATTTGCAGTGATAAGCAATTTGGCTGTTTGCACAACAGAAATTTAAATAGCACAGAATATGCACTCACTCACGAAATGGTAAGGTTTTTAATCTATTTAATACATATTAACCCTCTTTAACATTATGAAATGTAGATGCTGAATCACTGATATGTGTTGGTTTTGAGTGTAAAGTTCAATTTCAAACGGTTTATTTTATTTTCAAGATCTGAGGTGAACTATCTGCTGCTGCTTTCAGTAGTATGGCAATAAATGTCATGTAAAATGGCATTCAAACTCACATTATTTGCATTTAACACTGAATTAAGCACATGAGGTGTACCTGAGGTGATTATTTTCAGTTTATCCTGTTGTTCAGCTGCAGGAAATAGAAGCCGTTTCTAAAATATACACTTCAGGAGTTGGTTAGAACAAAAACTCCTTTAAATATAGAAAATATTCCTTCTATTGCGTGCCATTGCTTTTAGTTAGAACAGGATTTACATCAGCCTTAAATCAGCTTTTAGGCTCGATAGTCGGGCGCTCCTGTTGGTCCTCAATCTAGCAACCTGTGCTTGCATTTGTTTTCATCCAGGAATGCAATGCCTAGTTCAACTACTGAGTGTCAAACTTACATACTGCACCTTTAAGTCCTGATAGAGTTCTTGATGTCAGTATACCAGAGTCAACAATGCTAGCACTGCTAAAAATGCTAGCTATGTTCATCAGCAATAAATGTGAAAATGCATAACAGTCTCAAACACGGAAGACGCAAATTTCATACGTTTGCAGCAAACACATCGCGTCTTCCGCATTGTTCGACTGTGGGGCGGTATTCTGCCTCTGTTCTCATGTTTGCATTGACTTGTATGCAATTTACTTATGAAAATACTTAATTCCCCGTTTGGTGTCAACCCAGCATAAAAGTGTCATTATCACCACCTATTGGTTCGGCGTGCCCTTAACATGCATCACAGTGCGTTTTTGCATTTTCATATGGACGGAGATTTTTTTTTTAAAATGAAAGCAGGGGAAACTCTGTTTATAGAAATTTCAGGCCCGCTTCACTCCAAATCCCCTTGAAAGACGACACTTTTTTCCTTTTTTCTCTCTCTCTCTTTCTCAGCTGTTGTCAGTCTGTCAATGGTTATTAGTTCAACTACATCTCTCCAGCCTCTCTTTTCTATCCAGCTATTGATTTTTTGGGTTTACTGTAAGGGTCTACTGATGAAAGAAGCGACTGGTGCTATCGTAATTCAACACAGGCCTCTAAAAGTAGGTGAGTGAGCGCCATTGTGTGCTGATGTTAGATTCTGGACAAACTTCTTATGTATCCTTCAAGTGCTGTTATTGAAAAGTCTGTGTATTTCTAACGTCATCGAAGCAAAGTTGATGATATCATGGTAAGCGGGAGTTTTATTCGTATGCGTAATTCTAGCCTCATTACGCTAATGCAGTGTTCAAGTTGTACTGGATTTTTCGTGATTGTGAATTGACGGTTGAGACATTGTTCCCGTGGAAATGTTTGTTACAACACATGGACCCAATCGCTGTGTTATTGATGGCAGGAAAATAATCAGTCACTACAATTGTTCGTTCAGTTCGTTTTTCAAAATTTCAAAGAGTTAAGCAAGCTAGGAAGCACTGCTTTTAATCATATCAAGTATATGTTTGGTTAAATATAACCAAATAAATCCCTTAACTTGTTGAAGTCATGACGTTTTGATGGATATGGACAATGAAAGAAATTAATCATTAAAAACAATTATTATTATACTTGTAATAATTAAATTAAATGAAACACATTTCAGGGGGAAATGTACTTAAAGTAAATTTAAACAAAACTTATATTTTAAAGATTGTTAACGTTTTTGTAATTATAGTAGGCTACTTTAGCTTATTTTATTTTTATTAATCAAAATTGTCCATTTTATTAAATGTCATATTTAATTAGCTCCATGCAGCCACCAAATAATATAATTTTTTTATTTAAAAAAAATTGCAAATTACAATCATTTAATTATAATTATTATTATTTATAAATCATAATGAAATAAAAATATAAATGAATTGCATAATAATATTTTTAAATCTCTTTGGGGGGAAGGCGCATACAGATTTAATGAATATATTAAATTATGTGAATTTAAATTAAATTTAAGTAACACATTTTCAGGGGCAGGGGCAAGTCCTTCACTGTACTGAAGCTGCGAGTCTGTGAGTTTTTTCCAGCAGTGTGTTGCAGGTGTGTGTGTGTGTGCGTGTGTTGTGTGCTTGTTTGTTCTGTTGTTTAGCTCTCAGGGGGAAATGTTCTCCATTAAGAGCCCCTGTGGAGAAACGAGACACAACTATTGCTAAAGATGAAATCACTACTGAATGCAGACGCTGATGATGCAACTTCTGCCAAAACAGCCAATGTTTGCTATTTTATTGAATTAATAATTCTATATTATATTAAAGAAAATTATATTATGGGAATTATTATATAATATATGCCAGATATTAGTTTATCTAGCATAAAAAGGTAGTGTAAACAAATCAGAGTTGCAACAGTCTTTTTTATAACTAAAATTCAATAAAATTATGTATGTATTTTATTTTGTATTTTAAGGACAAAAATACATTTAACAATTACAACCCCAAATCAGAAAAAGTTGGAACAGTATGGAAAATGCAAATACAAAAAAACAAAGTAGGGATTTCTAAATTTACTTTGACTTGTATTTTATTGCAGACAATATAACGAACATTATTTAATGTGTTCCTCAAGATTTTTATAGTTTTTTTTTCTTCAAAATAAACACATATTTCAATTTTGGTTCTCACAACACATTTCAAAAAAAAGTTGGGTTAAATTGGTTAAATAATGATGTGATTTGAAACAGGTGATGTCAACAGGTGACTGTAATTATGATTTGCTACAAAAGCAGCATCCAAGAAACGTTTAGTCCTTTAGGAGCAAAGATGGGCCGAGGATCGCCAGCTTGTCAACAAATACATGAGAAAATTATTGAAATGTTTAAAAACAATTTTCCACAAAGAAAGATAGGAAGACATTTGGATATTTCACCTACAACGGTGCATAACGTAAATAAAAGATTCAAGAAATCTGGAGGATATTTAGTGCATTGAAAGACAAGAGCGCAAGCCTAAGCTGAACAACTTTGATCTCCGATCCCTCAGGCAGCACTGCATCAAGAATCATCATTTATCTATAAGCAATATCGCCACATGGGCTCAGGACTACTTTGGCAAACCTTTATCATGTACCACAATACGAAGTTACATCCACAAATGCCAGTTAAAACTGTACTGTGCCAAAAAGAAGCCCTATGTTAACAGTGTCCAGAAGCGCCGTTGACTTCTCTGGGCTCAGAGGCATCTGGGATGGATCATCACACAGTGGAAACGTGTACTGTGATCAGATGAATCAATATTTCAGATATTTTTTGGGAGAAATGGTCGCCGTGTGCTCCGGACCAAAGAAGAAATGACCAAAGAACCAAAGAAGAAAAAGATCACCCAGACTGTTACCAGAAAGTCTAAAAGCCAAATGTCTGCAGTCCCTAAACGTCTTTTATGTGTTGTGAAAAGGAATGGCTACATTACAAAGTGGTAAATGCTTTACTGCTCCAACTTGTTTTGAAATGTGTTGCAAGAACCAAAAATGTATTTTAAACTATACAGTTTTCCATACTGTCCCAACTTTTTCTGATTTAGGGTTGTAATTTAATCTCAAATATTGCATATTTATATTTTATTATTAATCACCGTGGGTAATTTGGTTAAACTGTATAAGCACTGGTCAGCAGTATAATAAAAATAAAACATACAGAAATAAATAAATGCTATATGGCATTTATAGCATATACCTAAAATGCTATATTTTATGATATTGCTAAAATATCAGTTTAATATATATATATGTATATACACAAGTAGATAATGTATGAAATTAAATATTATATAATGCTAATGCAAACATTTATATATTTCCATGTGTTTCAGGATTTTTCTTTACTCTTTTCTTTTTATTTTCAAGAGAAAATAAATGTAATGGCTCAAAACAGCATTAAAAGGATTTGATGGTAAGTCATTTAAATATTCAACAAATCAACTCCTTATTATCCATTAATGTTGGGCTATTTGTAAATAACAAATAAATAGCGTTGACACGGTAACTCTTTAGAAATAGAAAGATAGAGTCAAACGTGTAAAAATATCCACAATAAATATCAATTTTGCTCCAATCCTTGATGTTAACCGTCATATAAAACCAACGTTGTTAAATGCATTAAACAAATAAGCGCCGGGAGGGATTTGTCTACTAACCGAATGTTATTCCCCAGCAGGAGCCTGGCGAACACAAACACACACAAACACACATGGATTTGTGGGCACATTCGCCTGTGCCAAGCAGACAAACCCGCGAGCTGAAAATAGTTCAGATCAATGGAGTCTCCAGCGGCAAGTGAGCTCTGGGTTGCCAGACCCGCATATAATACGCGACTCTAGGATTCTATTTTCTTAAATTGCGCTACAAAATAAACAGTCGCTGATCTACTCACAAGATATTGGAGATTAGTGGATAAAGTAAAGCCTGTCTCCTGCTTACAATTAGATTTTAATTAGAAATAACTTATGTTTTTGCCTTCCAAAATTCAAAATGGTTTTAATTTAGCATGTTGAGGATCATTTATTGAACGTATAATTGATAATGGCTAACATTTATGATGCTAATAAAGCTGCACTAATATTGGGTGTATTTTCTGGTGCTAAAGAAAGAAAAAACAATAATAAAAACCATAGAATTTGTAATGGTTTTTTAAAATGGAAATTATATTGGTTATAATGGAAGCTATCCACCTTTTTCCTGCACTACTGCGTTTCAAATTATGGGTTGCACTTCCGGTTCGGGGATTTTCCATTCATATGAACTGAACCAAATCTTTTAGCTTCACTTTCGCGCTTCACAGTTGTTGTCTTTTAACATTCAATAGATAAACTGTAAAGAGAATTATGGCACCTCAGAATTTTGATTTGACCAGAAGTTTCTCCAATAATTCACACAAGGCATCATGTAATGTAAAAAAGGTGCATAGCTAATGGTTTTTTGGGTCTCTAATGGATTTTTTTTTTCTTCCAATGGTGACATGTTAAAACCAATCAATCCTAATGGAATATGTCCCAAAAACCCAATAAAAACCATTAAAATGTACTGGTAAATTTTACTGTAATTGTTTTAATGGTAATTTGTAATGGAAACCATTAGAATCTTCCATAATTGTTTCAATTGGTTTTTACAATAGGGTTTGAAGTTTGGGTTGTCTTGTGAGAGTTGTCAACAATGTTCCAGCTCCATCTCCTCCCTTCTGAAAAAAAAAAAATAGAAACCATCATAGAATTTATAATGTTTTAATGGATATAATGAACATTTTAAAAACTTTACTGGCCCATCTCTAAACTAATGTTTCTACTGGTGGCATGTTAAAACCAATAAATCCTAATAAATATGTCCCAAAACACATTAAGATGCACCATTTTAAATCTGGATGCAGAATCATCTGTGATGGTTTCTATTGCTTTGTTGGTTATTGTTTTTTTCAGTAGGGTTAAACATACAGTTGAGTTAAAGACATGAAGAGAAGAAAAGACAGAAGCTGGACCGGGTGCTTGAGGACCAAGGAAAGTAAAATATCAATCAATATGGGACTCAAAGGTATGTGAGGAAGTGAAATATAACGGGTGTGTTTCTCTCACTCTTCAGCTCGCCAAGTTCCAATCTCTCTCTCTCCCTCTCTCTCTCTGGTTGTCGTTGATGGCTGTCCAGTATCGTCCATTATGGCTTCACTCTCTCAGCAGGAGACACGGCAGCAGGGGTCTCTCTCTCTCTCTCTCTCTCTGTGTGTGTGTGTGTGTGTGTGTGTGTGTGTGTGTGTGTGTGTGTGTGTGTGTGTGTGTGTGTGTGTGTGTGTGTGTGTAAGCGGGGCAGATCTCAAGGGCGAGTCAGGACATTCTGGCTGTGAGTTACCCCTTCATCATATGAGACTTTTAGCTTCGCAATTAAACCCTTGTGCATGACTGAAAAAAGTTCCACACAGATCCAGAGAAGACACAAATATCCATGTCCAACCATCCACAACAAATAGTCATAAAAGTATATATAATCTTTTTTTACACTTTCACTGACATGGATTTTCATAATCAATACAATTCAATAATGTACATATACTAAATGCTAAGCAGGGATGCATGGTGGCTGGCATAGTGGTTAGCATGGTTGCCTCACAAAAAGAAGGTCGCTGGTTTGAATCCCATCTGTGCCAAAAGGAATTTCTGAGTTTTCATGTTCTCCCCGTGTCTGCATGGGTGCTCCGGTTTCCCCCCAGTTCAAAAACATGTGGTAGGTGAATTGAATAAATTAAATTGCTCGTAGTAAGTGAATGGGAGAGTGTGTGGGTGTTTCCCTGCACTGAGAGTTGCATCTCCCAGTAAAAACATAGGCCAGAGTAATTGGTGGTTCATTCTGCTGTGGCGACCCCTGATAAAGAAGGGAATAAGCCGAAGGAAAGTGAGTCTTGATATGTTAATGACCGTGGATATTTCTAAGTATATGCACATACAAAACAAACTCTTGATATTCATACCAGTGCATGTACATAACTGTATTACGTAATTTTATCTAGAAAGTAAAGTTCGTAGTCAAACTACAATGTTGACTTGAGAAAGCCTAGTCTGTAAATTTGAAGTAGTTTGTATAGATAGATAAATACATTGTGTGTGGATGAGTGTGTATGGATGTTTCCCAGTACTGGGTTGCAGCTGGAAGGGCATCCGCTGTGTAAAACATATGCTGGATAAGTTGGCGGTTCATTCCCTGATGAATAACGGGACTAAGCTGAAAGAAAATGAATGAATGAATGAGATAAATACATCTATGTGGTTGCTAGGCAGTTGCTAATATAAAATGAGTGGTTACTAGGGTGCTGCTAGTGTACTCTGGGTGCTTGCTAGGATCCTCTTGATGGTTGCTATGCAGTTGCTAGTTTACTCTTGGTGGTTGCTAAGGTCAACAAGGGGATTTCTAGGCAAATGTTGTAGGTGGTTACAATGGTACTTTGGGTGGTTGCTAGGGTTTTTTCTATGTTATTGCTAGGGTTATCTACGTAGTTGCTAAAGTGTTGAAGTGGTTGTTATGCAGTTGCTAAGGTATTCTAAGTGGTAATTGGCTTGTTGATAGCATGATTTTAGCATGATTACACTTAATAAAAATAGTTTTTAAACTAAATGAGGAGGCTTTATAATAAAGAATATATGACTGGAATGGTAGAGGGATGAAATATTACAATTTTAATAGAGGTTTAATCCTGTTTCATTTTTGTCCTGAAGTTCCTGAAAGAAACTTTTTTGTGTGCCAACTTACAGTTGTAAAAAAGATTTATTAAACGAAATGAGAGTGAAGTATTACACTTTCAATAATAATACACCTTTTGGTAAAATTCCTGCTGTTTGCATTAACACAGCTAAAATGATTCAACTTTTTTCCTGCTTGAAAAGAAACCCGGAAGTATCAGCACTGTAAACATTGCAACAACATGCTGTGGACTACAAACCTCCAGCTGTTGCCGCGATTTCAAAATGCAGATATGGTGTAAACATCACTTTAATATCATTCAGTTAAGTTTAATTTAAACAATTAAAAGCATATTAGGCATCAAACAGAGTCACAATCTCTTTAAGAGTAATACGCTTAAGTGTCCTCCTAGGCTTCAGTTCATGGCTCCAGGTAAACACCGTGGGGACGCTTCCCTGCTTCAGCCTATGTAACCCGGTGAGCGATAAAACAATGCAGTCCTCTGTAGCACACCCTCGTGTTGTCTGTAATAGTGTTGTCCTGGTACTGAAATTTTAAAAAAGTCCATTTCCCACTAACATTTAAACACCGCTGATTTGCCATAGTATTCACCAGTGCTCAACAGAAATGTCTGTCATTGGCCGTGACGGTCATCAGTTCACTGCTCTTCACCAAGTCCAAACTCAAATACAGGGACACTGGAGTGTTTTAAAGCTGCGAAGATCAGTCGATTGCTCGTCTGTGTTTGCACTTGGTAAAATTCGGTGAGTTTGGTGAACTGATGACCTTCACGGCCAATCAGTCATTTCTGTTGAGCGCTGGTGAACACAATGGCAAATCAGCTGTGTTTAAGAGCACGTTCAACAGTGCTTAAATGTTAGCGGGAAATTGACATTTTTGTTTTTTTCATTCAGTACCGAAATTCAGTATGGTGACAGGTCTAATATAGTGAAAGAATCAGTTCATTAACTTGAGTTTGATAAATGGCATCTAAAACGTGTGTTTGGGAAAGAAAACGTTAGCTAACTAGTGCCATTTCCCTTAACTTTGCTGAAAATGAGGCCCGATATCCCTTTTTTTTTTCACTATACATTTAGAACAGACTGTCGGGTCACTCGGAAGGTGGTGAAATGATCAATTTGTGTCATTTTCTCTTCGCTGATAAGATATACAGCAAGGTACACAACGTTCCCCGCCGCGTGAAATCAGTCTAGAGCCAACTAACAGTAAGGGGGCGTGGCTAAAAATATTGTGGCCAAATCCATCAAGCTGACATAATCAGAGAAGGGCCACTACTCCAAACGTGGAAACCAATGGTCAGACTTTGATTGAAGATTACCAAAATGAAAAAAAAAAAATTCTGTGGATTACTTTGCACAGATTAATTGTTCACCTAAAGAATAACAGTGTGCACTAGCAAAATAAACACTGTAAATTTTGATTTCACTTGGACTTTAAATCAATAAACTAGTCAAAAGATGATTCAGTATATTGAAGTCTACATTAAAGAGGTCTACTTTTAATAGGTCAGAATGAAACTACTCTTCTGAGGTATGTTTTTGATTTACTGTGAAATTCAGAGGTGATGCTCTGAGGGAGTTCAGCTATACTGTACACTGGCCTCTCCTGAGATCGAGCTGTAACGTGTGTCAAGTGAATATTGGCTGCCAGCTTGTCCTCCGAGTCCCTGTGCCACAACGAGTCCAGTCACAATCACACTCCACCACATTTCACAGGACACAGTGGAAAAATAATATCAAATATTAATAAAGCCCTGTCCCAGAAGACCGACCATGCCCCGCGTTCTCCTTACCAAAAAAACTGTCGCAGTCCATCTGTCCTTACAAGATTTCGTTTGCATAAGCACAGTGTTACACTATGATACATATATAAGGCCATTGAATTATTAGAAAAAGTATGTATACTCGAGGTGGTGTATTATTTTCCAATAATTAAATAGGCTAGAGTAGATGGTTAACAGACCAATAGACACTGTTCAAATGTTGTATTTCAAGTCATTTGTGCTTTTTTTTGTCCTTAAACTGCTCCTTACAAAGGAGGTTGAGCATTACTCAATTTAATTTGTTTGCTTAAATTCAGCCCTTATAAATTGTTTGCAACCAGTTACCTTCAAAAATGTAGTAAATCCAATGAATAATTTTCTTCAGTGTAGTACTAGTTTGTTTTGGTGTGTTCTTTTGACTGTTCTAGCTCTGAAATAACTGATTTCATTCAGCGTAGTGATATATTTAACTGTAATGCTGTCAAAACCTGCCTGGAACTACTTTAACTGTGCGTTTATCTGAAAATAACTGCATATAGAATGTTCACCAGCCAATCAGAATCGAGCATTCAACAGCCCTGTAGTATAAAGTCATCTACAGTACAAGTAAATGTAAAATCTGGTTACCACTAACAGCAGCAGCACAGATCGTTTGTGGCTCCTCCATCTGTCCCGAATGGACGTATAAACTATTTGGCATCAGCACTTCACTGTTTTAAGGCCATGGCAGACGTTCTGACCTCACCGTGGGATCTTAATTATGTTTAATGGGATCGCGATGTTCCTTTGGTTTAACGGTAATGACCGGAGTTTAATTCCAAGAAGAAATTATATAAACGACTTGCCACAAACTCAAATGCCAGATTTTTTAATTTGGGCTTTTAGTTGTACAGTCTTCATTAGAAGTACTGGTTAGAGCTAGCATTACTAATGGTAGTTACAAATGGTTAGCCAGCAGGTGGTGGCAAACTGTTTTTTTATAAATGAGTCGTTGAATCATATTAAACCAATCTGTTAAAAAAACAAATCAATCATATAAGTGAGTGAGTCGTTGAATTGTTCACTTAAAAAAAAAAAAAACACTGATTCTAAATTGTTCACTCAGTCGGTTCTTCTCGGAACCATTAATATATTAGGCTGTGTCTGAAATTAACAATGTACCACAAACACTACAATACCCATAATTCATTGTGAGGTTCTTGCCAATTTCGCTGATTCATTTTTATTTTCTGTGAATGATTCATTCATTCATTCATTTTCCTTCAGCTTAGTTCCTTATTAATCAGGGGTCGCCACAGTGGAATGAACCACCAACTATTCCGGCATATGTTTTACGCAGCGGATGCCCTTTCAGCCACAACCCAGCACTGGGAAACACCCATACACACTCTCATTTACACACACTCATACACTACGGCCAATTTAGTGGAAACTCACGCGAACACATGGAGAACATGCAAACCTCCCACAAAAACGCCAACTGGCCCAGCCAGGACTTGAACCAACGACCTTCTTGCTGTGAGGCGACAGTGCTAACCACTGAGCCACTGTGCCGCCTGTGAATGATTCAATAAGTGTTTTTTTGTGAATGATTCAATAAGTGTCAATTCAGTGAACAATTCAGTGAATGAATCATCATAAATGAGTCTGATTTTAGTCAGACTTTATCACTATTCTCACTATTTAGACTGTCTGAGTTTTATCTTAAAATTCTGACTTTGTTTTGCAATTCCATGTTAATATTTTGCAATTCGTCTATTTCGCCAATTCTCACATCAAAAAGAATATTGAAATAATCTGTTGTCATTGAATAGTTCACATAATACATTTAAATCATGAATCATTCAGTCAATTGATTCTTTAAAAATCGCTGACGTAACAAAATTTGTTAAAAATAGTAATAGTTGTATGCAGTTCTAAATTCAGTATGAGTCAATCAAAACCTAAAGTCACTGACACTGATGGATTCATTCAGAAATTATAAGTTCTTGATAAGGGAGTTAATAGAATGCTCTAATAGAATGCTCTCTAAATTGATTCATTCAAAAATGATGATTCATTCAGGAACAAAACTGGTTAATCCCTTTATGAGTAACTCACTGATTCATTCATTCAGAGTCATCCAAACACAATGATTCATTTCAGCAACAAAACACAGTTACACAATTCAGCCGTGGCTATTTTCATTGGCAGACAACTTGTGTCCAAAACATAAGTTACTCATCATTAACTTAATGTGTATTTGTGTGGTGAACTGCTGAGATCAACACTTTAGAAACATAGAAAATATCAGTTTGTTTAAACATTTTCCATCCACTTCACATTATTCTGTTTATATTTAGTGTTCACAGGAGAAAATACATGAAGAAGCTAACAGAAATGATGGAATGTCATAAAGTGGATGAAGGTATGGCAAAGATGATGAATTATTTGCAGCATTTCGAGGACATAAGTCACGGTGAGCAAGTCAGTTGTTTGTTTTTTTCAATTGTTTACCTTCATAATGGAGTGACCTAGACTTGGCAGATGAGTAAGACTCCTGATTGGTTGAGCGCCTGAAGGAAATGTAAACAAGGGAAGAAAAGCGAAAGACTCACTCATAATATTTTGATAGGGCTTTTGGACATTAACACTCGACTGCACCGATTTGTCAACCTCGTTCCGAGGACATTTGACTGTGTGTGTGTTGTGCAGTCATCTGGTCTTTAATATGAGCTAACATGGGGTTCGATAAAGATTTTCATCTTCATTGGGTAGCACAAGGTAATATATGAAACAATTACCCACAGTTTACTTAATAGGTTTTTATCAATTTGTTTTTCCTATTCAAGTCTAGGGCTCCAGTCAATATTTTAATTAATACATTTGATTTATTATCTGGATGGATGGATGGATGGATGGATGGATGGATGGATGGATAGATAGATAGATAGATAGATAGATAGATAGATAGATAGATAGATAGATAGATAGATAGATCTTGCAATTACTCATCATCACAGAAGTTTGAGTGAAATATGAACTGAGTTAAAATGTTACCTTTTTATTGTTTTATTTCATGGCATAAAAATATTTCATAATGGCCCGTTAACACCAAGGCACAATTTACACTACTTGTCATCTTACTGTCATCACATACTGTACTGCTGGCATCTTCGACCTGTGAAGACAGAACATTTTGAAAATGCTAAACAGGCCATTTTAGTTTTTGAGGGGCTGGATTTGCAAACTTTTTAAAAAGTTAAAAAAAAAATTACATTTGTACAGAGCCCCTAAAGTGACGTGCAAAAAAAAATAATGAAGACTTTTGCATACGCACAACATGCGTATACATAGACACACACATTGCATGTGCACGACATAGTCATACATATTGCGTGTTCATGACATAGACACACATATCATGTGCGCATGACAGACACACATATCGCATGCGCACAACATAGACACACATATCGTGTGCGCATGACATAGTCATACATATCACGTGTGCACGACATAGACACACATATCGTGTGCGCACGACTGACACACATATCATGTGCGCATGACAGACACAAATATCGTGTGCGCATGACATAGACACACATATAACGTTCGCACGACAGTCAAACATCGTGTGCGCACGACAGACACACATCGCGTGTGCATGACAGACACACATATCGTGTGTGCACGACATAGACATACACATCACATGCACACGACATAGGCATACATATCGGTATATTACTGTATATTATCTTATATATATTAGGTCACTATACATTATCACGATATGTATGTCTATGCCGTTTGCACACAATACTATGCACATGCTACTACTATGCATGCGTACTCAAAAATCGTCATTATTTTTTTACGCTTTAGGGGCTCCTTACATTTGAGGGTTTTTTTGTTGTTGTTTTTTTAAAGAAGATACGTTTTGACTAGTGTCGGGAACCTGTAATCATTGACATCCGTACTAGGAAAATTACGGAGTAAGAAAGTAAAAAAGAAATCAGAAAATTAATTTTCCAAGTTCTTCAAAATATCTTCTTTTGTGTTCAACAGAAGAAAGAAACTCAAACCTGTTTGGAACAACTCAAGGGTGAGTAAATGATGACAGATTTCTTTTTTGTGTGTGTGTGAACTATCCCTTTAAGATCTTCAAGATCTAAATATTCTCAGGGAAACCTTCAAAGAGAGAGAGAGAGAGAGAAAATCCACATCATTACATGTTCCCATTTAAATCATTATTTCTTCCATCAGTGCTTCTGTTTTATTATGAGCAGTGTCTTTTGAGGATTCAAATACTCATGTCAGAATTCATTAAGTCTGATGTAAACATTTCAGCGCACTGCTACACCCAGACTCTGCAGACAATATTTATTCACAATGAGCTCGATTCCCATTCTCAGTCATCTGCGCTGGACTCCCGAGAGGAAACTTTTGTTGAAAAACAGGAAAATTGAGTTCAAAGAGGAGGGTTTTTAATCGATCCAGCAGTTCACAGTTCCCATGGGCTTAGATATGTAAAAAAAAAAAAAAAAAGGTTTCATTCCTACAAAACTATTTAGTCATTCTCCCATTTCACTGATCTCAGTTTTGTTTTGCCGATGAGAGAAAGTTTGTTCTTATAATATTGTCACAAACCTGGGCAGATTAAATAAGACGCTTGATATTTCTTGAACTTTGGCCACATTTTTAATTAACTAGAACATATATAAACATATACATAAATATTCTTTATCATCTTTTCTTCATAAAAAGGCATTTTATGGTTTTATGGATAGATTTTATTGTAACCCTTGTTGCCAACACAGTGTTTGAAAATTAAAAATTAAAATTAAATAAACAGCGCAGTGGGTAGCGCTGTCGCCTCACAGCAAGAAGGTCGCTGGTTCGAGCCTCGGCTGGGTCAGTTGCCATTTCTGTGTGGAGTTTGCATGTTCTCCCTGTGTTGGTGTGGGTTTCCACCGGGTGCTTCGGTTTCCCCCACAATTCCAAAGACATGTGCTATAGGTGAATTGGGTAAGCTAAATTGTCCGTAGTGTATGTGTGTGAATGAGAGTGTATGGGTGTTTCCCAGTGATGGGTTGCAGCTGTAAGGGCATCCGCTGTGTAAACCATATGCTGGATAAGTTGACGGTTCATTCCACTGTGGCGACCCCAGATTAATAAAGGGACTAAGCCGAAAAGAAAATGAATGGATGAATACATAAACAGAATCCTCGAATTTTGTGAATTTTCTGTAATGACGCTGTACATTTTGCATTTTCAAATCATTCAGGAAAATATTTCCACATAAATTGCGGGAAACCAAATTGTCACCATTCTTGGCAACATGGCAATTCCCTGATTTAAATGAACGGAGACAGCAAATTAAAAATAACATTCTGCTATCTGACATTTTTCTCCGAATGTGACGCATGCAAAAATTCCACATCTCTGCTAATGCTTTCTCCATGTTTGGATCAATCAAAAGAGCTCAGATTTACAGCTGTGCTGCAAAACGATGCTAGAATGGCTCGTACTTTTCAATCTCTCTAAAATATCTCATCCCACAACGTTCATACAAGCATGAACAAACCTCAATTTATGTGGTTAGCTCAAAAAAGAAAATGGGCCTAGCGTTAGCAATTACCCTGAAGAGTATAAAGGCACTTACATTAGCATCATGCTAACAACCACTCAATGCTCTTAGCATGCTATAGTAGCGTAGTTGCAGGAGCATAATTAGCTCAACTTTTAAGCTTTGGCATAAAGCATTGACCAAAAACCAAATTTTCTCCTCAATTTTTTCCTGCTCAAAAGTACATTGCTAACTCTTTCCAGATTAGCAGTAGCACAGAAAGAACTGCTAATGTCACTTTACTCCCACACAGGAGCATTGTGTGCCAGTTTAAGACATTTTACACCACAAAAATTCAAGCTTCGAGGTCAAAACAGAGTGTTTCTGGACGTAGTGTGACGACTCAATTTGAACCGCAGATATAAACAAGTGAATCAGTGAAATAATGCAGAGAGCGTCAGGAAAAAATAACGCCCTTTGTCCTCAGAGGTAAACAATGACAGAAGATATCTACTCTGTTTTTCCTCCAACTAACCAGATGGGTTTGAGTCAGAGCTGTCAATTAGTGACGTCCTGGCGATAGAGGCAGATGTGAGACGGTCGAGGGAATCTAAATATTTGCCCGTGACTCATTTTGTGTCCTCTGTGACCTTTCGTTTCGCTCTGTTCTTTCATCCATTGCTCTTTCTTTGTTTGTCAGGGATTTGTTGTCGTTGGCTTTTGCTGAAGATTGGTAGGTTTACAGGCTTTCTTGCTTTCCTTAAAGGTAAAGTGTGTATTTTTTTTTTGTTTCAATGTGCCATTCCTTAGCCCGACACAGCAACATTGCTTTAACCAATGTGAGTGAGTTTTGGGTGTGGCCACACAAGTTCATTCATATACATATACGTATGGTGCGGCATTATGAAGTGAATTGATAATAAGTGAATTGAATAAACTAAATTGGCCGTAGTGAGAGTGTGAGTGTGTATGGGTGTTTCCCAGTACTGGGTTGCGATGGAAATCAAATGCTGGAATAGTTGGCGGTTCATTCCGCTGTGGCGACCCCTGATAAATAAGGGACTAAGTCAAAGGAAAATGAATATATATATTGTAATTGTAAGCAAGCAAATGACATAAATTCTGCAAAAACAATACATTTTGTTAGCAATAACAATAAATTCATTACTATCTTGCTAAATATATTACTCTACTTCATTTCTGGGTTTGTATCAGTGCATAATTTAATTTCAAAAACACTATGCAAAGGATTTGGGGTAAGAATAGCCCAAATATACATTATTTATATACATTTTTAAATGTTAGACTCATTCAGGACTGCTGTCGCTGCTCTAAATAGCACCGTTGGCATTAGCAGCTATAGTGTTAGGCTTTGCATTTAGCTTAATATATTACCTTACTCCATTACTTCATTTTTAGGGATTGTGCTTATAAAAACTGTATTTGCTTCAGTGTTATGTAATTACATCATTTCAGTAAAAGGTGACACAAGCTCACTTTATACAAACCATTGTGGCTAATAATAGTCACAATACAAACTATGCTACACTTTGCCTTTGTTTTGTTCAGTGTTTGAATTAATTCATGATTGAAGTCGCTGCTTAAATTCATCAAAATCATTCATTTTCTTTTCGGCTTAGTCCCTTTTTTAATCTGGGGTCGCCACAGCGGGATGAACCGCCAACTTATCCAGCATATGTTTTACGCAGCGGATGCCCTTCCAGCTGCAACCCATTACTGGGAAACATTCATACACACTCATACACTACGGACAATTTTAGCTTACCCAATTCACCTATACCGCATGTCTTTGGACTTGTGGGGGAAACCCGAGCACCCGGAGGAAACCCACGCGAACACGGGGAGAACATGCAAACTCCACATAGAAATGCCAACTGACCCAGCCGAGGCTCGAACCAGCGACCTTCTTGCTGTGAGGCGAACGTGCTACCCACTGCACCACCGCGTCGCCCATGTTAGCATTAGCATATGGCTAAATATATTTCTCTATTTAATTTCTGGATTTGTATATTGACAAATGTGTCAACTTTAGAGTCACTTTACATAGTTTAATGAAAATGTGCATAACAGCACAAATAAGCATGCTACTATACGTTTGGCCTAGTTTTTGCAACATTACCCTTACGAAAATGAACCATGGTTTTATTGCAGTGAACATAATTAATAAAAGTTACTCTTGTTTACTTGTTATTTAGGTTTTGTTTGTTTGTTTGTTTGTTTTTACTCCCTGCTTTGATTCTTCCTACAGTTACTAGCCTATAGCTTTACTGCAGTACTAACACTACAATATTAGGTCACACTTTATTTTGATGGTCCATTTGTTGAATTTAAGTTACATTGCATCTATCTACATGCCAACTAATTCTCATTAGATTAAAAGTAGACTGTTAGGTTAGGGTTAGTGTAAGTTGACATGTACTTGCAAAGTTTCTTATAGTCAGTTAAATGTCTGTTGAAGGAGCAGTATCAACAGATATTAAGCAGACAGTCTACTAATACTCAAACGGCCATCAAAATAAAGTGTTACCCAATATTACAATAGCAATCATGGTTACATACAAACACCATGGTTTTTAAAACCACAATACACACCAAAAAAGCATGGTTACTACAGTCATGGTTTCTATAGTGTTGTAATAGTATTACTACAATACTACTATAGTAAAGTCATGGTCACAAAACCAGGGTTTTTAAAGCCACAGTACACACAAAAAAACCATGGTACCTACAGTGTTGTCATAGTATTACTATGATATTACTATAGTAAAATCATGGTTTTTAAAACCACAGTATGTACAAAAAAAACATGGTTACTGCAGTCATGTTACCTACAGTTTTACTATAGTAAAACCATGGTTAATTGTAATAAGGGCAACACACACATACAAATTCTAATATTAGGAAGCAGGGCTTGATTTCTACTATCACATTTAGACTTTTGATTTGTATTAAACCTTAAAAGCGTCACCCGCATGGCCTTAAAAGCTGGCTCAGGTTGAATGGCGGTGCCGCTCATGTACCCACGCTTTGGTCTCCTCCAGTAACCTTTTTCTCTGTTGCTCCGGCTCGTCTTTTGGCCTGCAGTCAAACACGAGGGGTGTTACACTGATCTGTCTGTTTCAGTGAGCGTCTCTCTCTCTCTCCCTCTCCCGGATGAGCTCTTTGCTTTCCTGCTCACAACGTCAATGTCATTACTTCAAAGTCTTTGCCTTTTTTTTTTTGGTCAACTGGACAGTCTGTCCACCATGGGATGTGCAATCCTCTCTGTCTCTATATCCCCTCTGCCCCAGTTAACTTGTTCCACCAGCAGAAGTGTAAGTAATCGGCTGATGCACAGCTGCTTTTACTGCAGTTCTGCTGCTTTGGCATTATAGAGTAAAGAAGCAGAATTTGACAGTTCCTTTTTTTCATTAATTGAAAATAATAGCATAAATATTGCATTGGATGTGGGATAGACTGTGATCAATTATTAAATCAGCATGTATGAATGAATTAATGTTATTTTATTTACTTTTGAATGTCTTTTTGTGATATATTTCTTACAAAATGTTTTGTAAAAAAAAAAATATATATATATATATACAGTTTAATTTAGAAATAATGTATTTGCATATATTTATATTTATGTTTATTATCCTAATTTTGAACTTCATTTTTGAATCTGTATTTTTTATATTACCACTTTTATTGTGAATGGAATGAACCGCCAATTTATCCAGCATGTTTTACACAGCGGATGCCCTTCCAGCTGTAACCCACTACTGGAAAACAAATGCTGGAATAGTTGGCGGTTCATTCCGCTGTGGCGACCCCTGATGAATAAAGGGACTAAGCCGAAGGAAAATGAATGAATGAATATACAATATTACAATATAATAACAATAAAAGTGGTAATATAAAAAATACAGATTCAAAAATGAAGTTCAAAATTAGGATAATAAACATGAATATAAATATATCAGGGGTTGCCACAGAGGAATGAACCGCCAACTTATCCAGCATGTTTTACACAACGGATGCCCTTCCAGCTGCAACCCAGTACTTGGAAGCATCTATACACACTCAATCACACACATACACTACGGACAATTTAGTTTATTATTCACCTATAGCGCATGTCTTTGGACTGTGGGGGAAAACGGAGCACCCGGAGGAAACCCACGCCAACACGGGGACAACATGCAAACTCCACACAGAAATGGCAACTGACCCAGCTGGGACTTGAACCAGTGACCTTCTTGCTGTGAGGCGACAGTGCTAACCACTGAGCAACTGTGTCGCCAAAATATTGTATATTAAAATGTAATTTTTTTATGATATTTAGTGTATATTAAGCACATACTGTTTTCCATAAATAATATATGTATTAAACTTATTATTTTGTTACTATGTATTATTTTTATAGACTTTATGGTAACACTTTACAATAAGGTTGTATTAGTAACAAAGAACAATAAATTTATTACCGTATTTATTCATCTTTGTTAATGTTCATTTCTTCATTCATTTTCTTTTCGGCTTAGTCCCTTTATTAATCTGGGGTCGCCACATCGGAATGAACCGGCAACTTATCCAGCATATGATTTACGCAGCAGACACTCCCATTCACACACATACACTACGGACAATTTAGCTTACCCAATTCCCCTATAGCGCATGTCTTTGGACTTGTGGGGGAAACCGGAGCACCCGGAGGAAACCCACTCGAACACAGGGAGAACATGCAAACTCCACACAGAAATGCTAACTGACCCAGCCGAGGCTCGAACCAGCGACCTTCTTGCTGTGAGGCGACAAGGCTACCCACTGTGCCACCGTGCCGCTTTGTTTATGTTAGTTAATGAAAATGTTACCTCACAGTGCTAATGTAACTAATGTTAACAAGCACATCTTTTGATTTTAATAATGCGTTAGTAAATGTTGAACTGTGATTAATAAATTCTGTACAGGTATTGTTCATTACAAGTTCACATTAGTAATTATACAGTATTAACTAGCATTAACTAATGAAACCTTATTGCAAAGTGTGACCGACTTTATAATATTATAGTCCAATTTAGAGTTTTTAGTTTGTATATCATTTAAAACTTATTTTAATATAAAAAAAATCTATTGTTATATATGAATGTTGTGAATTATTATTATTTAATATACATATTTTACTTGCAGAGTTTATTGATAAATTTTCCTTATTTTAATGCACACTTTAGTTCTATTATTAGTAGTTATATTATTTAATTCTATATTCAAATGTAATATTTTATATTATATATTGACTAATTTTGAGTGAATTGTTTTTTGACGATACTATCGCTATACCAGTCTGAAATTCTACCGGACCCACTGTTTTTACAATTGACTTCATCACCAAACGTCTGATTCATCCTGTGACTCATTAGCATCAGATGATTAAAGTTCATGTTCACTGTTTTTAGAGTGAATGTTTACAGAATGGCTGGATGAGACTCGGTTAGACAGACAGAGAGAGAGAGAGAAAAAGAGAGAGAGGTGCTTAAAGCTCTGCTATAAACAGATTGTAATAGGTGGTCTGTGTTTTTGTGCACACACTGCTTCCTAAAGGTCCACTGTTTTTCTCCTGAACGCAGTGATGTTTAAATGTGAAGCAGTGGTGATCTCTGTTGGTCAGCAAGTGAACTGCATGTACTCCACCAATGCCACTGTTTTCCCTGGAAGGGTAAAAAACAGAGGTCAGAGCTAGCTCCAAATGGGCTGTTCCGCTCTAAGTAGATGGGACTTGAGCTCCAAGTGGGCTTTACAAACCTCCTGGAGTTTTAATTTATTTAATGTCCAACCTATTGTGGTACCTATTGTGTAACATCTACACCTACACCAACTCTAGACCCAACCTCAAAGTAACCTGTTGTTTTTTTATTTATGTCTACACCAATCCCAACCTCACAGTAACCATTTGTGTTTTAATAACGTCTACAATTACCCCAACCCTAAACCCAACCTCACAGTACAGTAATCTGTTGAATTTTATTTACGCCTACAATGGGCTATATGCACAGCTAGTGTTTTTCAGCCAATGATGAACTTCCGGTGAAAGCTTTATGTGACTTTTTTCAATTTCATAAGGTTTCTTTTACAGCATCGATGTTGTAATGTAATTCAAATTTAATCAGTTAAATAGACTTAAGCATCCATTTGGTTGTTAAAGCGTAAAAAAAGACGAAAGGCGGTTTAAACGCAGGTGCTGCCATTAGTGGCAGGCTAGCGCAAAAATTCCATTGAAAATACTGTGGTAAAATTAATTTCCATATTTTAAAGACATGGCGCGGAAAAATATAATTTAATGCAGTGCTTCTTGTTTGGTCTGATACCCACTTTATATCGTATCTCAGCCAGGCAGTGAAGATCGCTGTTTTTTTAAAGAAATCAGATCTTAAACGCTGCGATTTTGTATGGGATGACAATTAGCCGGAAGCCCTGGGGCTGGCGGACTGAATTTAAAAGTCTGTGTGCATATACCCCATACCCAACCCAACCTTACAGTATCCTTTTGGGTTTTATTTATGCCTACAATTACCCCAACCTTAAACCAAACCTCACAGTAACATGTTTTATTTACAACCACATCTACCCCAACCCTAAACCCAGCCTACTTGCAGTGTAATCCCTCCTACTTGGAGGTCTCCAGACTGCAGCGATACCTACTTGGTTTCCAATACTAATACCAATCTCGGATGGATGGATGGATGGATGGATGGATGGATGGATGGATGGATGGACAGATAGATAGAAACAGACAGAACAGAATGAAATGATTGGATGGAAGTGAATTGACCCTCCTTTAATCCAGGATTACAGTGTGATGTGTGTGTCAGTCATGCTGCACATCTCCTGCTGTGTTTACTGCCAGATGAAGTGTTTTAATCCAGCAAACAGCACAAATCACTCCTGTGACTCAAGAATGACCGTCTCACTCACAACACTGAATCCTGATGACAGAGCATCTACAACTGTGAGTATCTATCTGTCTGTCTGTCTATCTATATCTGTCTGTATTTGTTCCATATCCATCTATCTTTTCTTTTTACATCTATATATCTTTCTATCTATCTGTCTTTTTTAAAGTTTTATTATGATGCAGCAAAACATTCCTTTTACTGTATGTATTTAGTATTGTTTATTAATTCATTAATAATTATTAAAAATATGTAAGGTAATATTACATACTTTGCAAAACAAAAACCATGTAATGGATCAACAAGACTGTTTCAGGTCAGAGCTGTAGTTTATATCAGATACTGATGAATCTCAACCCTTCTTCAGCAGATACTTGAACAGTTACATGATCTGAGGGGCTCAGGTGACACACAAATCCACAGGCGAGTAAAACAAACTAGGTCAATCCTATCATGACTTGGTGAATTACAAGGTAAAACAAAACAAAACAGTGTGCTATATCATATTACATATGATTTCTCCAGGGGCAGCACGGTGGCGCAGTGGGTAGCACAATCGCCTCACAGCAAGAAGGTTGCTGGTTAGAGCCCCGGCTGGGTCAGTTGGCATTTCTGTGTGGAGTTTGCATGTTCTCCCCGTGTTTGCATGGGTTTCCTCCGGGTGCTCCGGTTTCCCCCACAAGTCCAAAAACATGTGGTATAGGTGAATTGGGTAAGCTAAAATTGTCCATGGTGTGTGTGTGTGTGTGTGTGTGTGTGTGTGTGTGTGTGTGTGTGTGTGTGTGTGTGTGTGTGTGTGTGTGTGTTTCCCAGTGATGGGTTGCAGCTGGAAGGGCATCCGCTGCGTAAAACATATGCTGGCGGTTCATTCCGCTGGGGCGACCCCAGATTAATAAAGGGACTAAGCCGAAAAGAAAATGAATGAATGAATGATTTCTCCATGTCTAAAATGTATGATCAGAACTCGAAATATGCAGGTCAAAATGAGGTTTTACAGAGCTTTAGATCTAATCCCACTTTGTCTATCCCTCCTTAGTTCAACAGGGGTTTTTCAGTTTTATCCCTCTAGTAATATCCCAAACATAAAGAAATAAGCTGGTTTTAACCTTTGATCTTTGTTTCGTTAAATCTGTCATCTACATGCAGATGGGCGGGATGTATAGATTGACGCGTGAGAGAAAACTGCACTCATGGATGAGATTTTTTTTCAATCCAAGTGAGATTACGAGCTTGATATTTGAATGTATAAAAGACAGAGGACGAATATCCCATAATGCACCATTCTATGGGATCATACACTGGTATATCATTTTCTTGAGTAAATCTACTCTGTCACCTTGTGGATGGCAGCACCTAACCCGCACGCTCTCCATCACCCCAGGATTAAGTCCATAGTTGCAAGTAAAAGTAAGCAAGATCTGGTGAAGATAAATGTAATCTTATCAACAAAATAAACAACCGATCTGAAGTAAGAGGCAGCCCCTCATGAATGAATGTCTCTTTAACATAAAACAGCAGCTTAAAATAGCCAGGCCTGGTCCTCTTTTGTTCCTCACTGTCATCATTCCTCCTTTTATCCTCTTTCAAACTCCTCCATGGGTCTTGAGGCTCCACTTCCCTAGATCTCGAAAACCATAACCCCACTGGCCCCTATAGGCCAAGAGTGCCCCTTGGTAGACTGTGCTCTACTTCCATTTCCCATGGGCAGCTGTCATGGCAGACATGGCATTTGGAAACAGATGAAGTCACAGAAATGAGACAGTAGGATGCAGAGAGACATGAGGGTCAAGAGAGGTGAGAATAAGCTCTTGAACACACTGCTACTTCCAGGTCTAAGTGTACACTCATGATGTGGTAAATAGACAGATTGATGAATGGATGTAGACTTCTCTGTCCCCTTGTTAGTCGCCAATGACTCCTCTGATTTCAAGGACCCAGCAATGGCTACCCATTCCCTCTCTTCCATCATGGATATCGATTTTCTTTTAATCCTTCCGAAAGTTCTATGTGGGACAGGTGTGTAGTACAAGTGTCACTCATTAAAACTTGCAACCAGCCTGGTTCTGCTCCCACAGCTCTCGGCCCTGTCCCAGTCATCACATGTACCACCATCACCCATGAGACTCTACTCCTTAGGTAGGCTGTAACAGTGGCTATGGCAACTGAGGTATAGGAGGAAGACAGACAGAGCCATTGAATTATAGAGAGGTGAGAATAAAATCAGGCTCCTGAACATACTGCTGAGAACTCATTGCCGACTAATAAGGGGTTGGAGGAGCTGGTGGAGGACCAGGAGGCAACAGTGTGTTAAAGAGCCTATTCTCACCTCTCTCAAGACTCACTGTCTCTCTTTATATTTCTGTCTCCATTCTGTGGCCTCATTTGTCCTTTACTCCAAATGCTAAATCTGCCATGACAGCCTGTTTGTTGTTTGATTAAACAACAAAATGAAAGTAAGAGGCTTTGCCTCATGGATGAGATAAAATGGGCTTGCCCTGGTCCTTTCCTGTTTTTTACTGTCATCACTTCTCTTTTTGTCCTTCTTGATCTCCTCTGTGGAACTTGAGGCTCAGAGGTGGAGAAATACAAGTAGGCACACAAGCCTCAATTCTAGCCGGGGGGACTTCCCTAAGAAACACACTTTCCTGGACTGCAATTTCAACCAAGGTAGACCCCCGTCCCACTGTTGCCTGGGCCATAAGCTGCTGTTGAAGACGTTGTGGGGCAAAGGTGCTGCTCCTGTTGTTGGCCCACCCCACTCATCACAGTTACTTAAGGAATTAGGAGTGACAAGAATTGTCATGTCATAGACAAGAAACCTTTCTCTTCCTGATCAATTGCCATTTGCTGTCCTAATGATCCACATGATGTCATCAAGAAGATGGAACTAGTGACAGATTTCCAGAGACGGCAATACTTTTCTCCAATACATATTTCCAACTAGCGGTTTCCATTGTCTCGCTTTCGTTTTGCCTTGTTTGGAAACTGTACAAGGAAGAGCTTCTGTGCTCCTATATTGGCCAACATCCTAAAGGTGGCAGAATCAGTCATGAAGCACAAAAAATTATTCAATATTGCTAGTCCAGGGGTGTCCAAACTTGGTCCTGGTGGGCCACTGTCTTGCAGAGTTTAGGTTTAGCTTGACTCAGCACACCTGTCTGGAAGTTTCTAATAAGCCTAGTAAGACCCTGAGCCCAGCTCACACTTTGCAATTTTTAATAATCCTATATGATTGTAGCTTGTCAGACTGCACGAACATGATTCCTATGTCAGACTGTAAGATCTCAGCTGTCATAATGTCAGACTGAACAACAAACAATATGTGCCAAACAAAGACATGCATGAAAACTCATCTGGCGTTTGACATCATCTATCCGTGACACATTAACTAACCCGCATTCTGAAGTAATACCTCACACCAAACATTAACAATCTGTAGTGTTATATTTTTCTCACAACATGTCTTAATAATAAAACCAGAAAAAGGCTGTTTTGACATTTCCCTGCGGTGGTTTGAAGTTGTTGACCTGATTGCGTCATCAGATTCGGCACTCCTATTGGTTCTTGGATTGATGGTGTTCGTAGCTGAAGTCACATTGCAGGAAAGTGTCTGAAACCTTATGCCACAGCCAGAACTTCATTGAAGGGTAGATTTCATCGCAATGGCCGTATATTGCTGCATACTGCATACCTGTCTGTTAGACTGTCTGGATATGACATCAGCTGTCCATCATGACACACTATTGGAGATAAAACTATTGTTGTTTATTAATCATCATGACACCCTCAATTGTTATGACACCATCAAACGTATCATGGTATTTGTTGTTAAACATCTTTATTTAGCCAATTGAGCCAAACATTTACCCAATTGAGGTTCATTTCAAATGTGTTATTTGTCAGTGTTCAAGTACTGAAAGCGTAAAATTCATAATTGCCCTCCTGAAGTGATGCAGTTTGCACCCTCTCGCTGTGTCTGTGCCCTCCGCTAACAGCGTGAAATATTAATCACTTTGCTCTTTCTCTTTTCTCTTCTCTGCCAACAGCTGCTACTGTACAATAGCATTTCCCTCCCAGTTCCAAACAGACACTGTCTCATGTACACAGACACAAACACACACCTGTGGCTGTTCCTTTGATGACAGACACCAAACTCAGGTAAGGGCGATTTATGCTTACTTTTGACCATGTAAGTTGACGTTAAGTTTTTAGAACTGAAATAAACCCTAGAACAATGCGCTGGTAGGGTGTTTATGATAAGATCTGTGTCCAGGATGTGCGATACGTGTGTCACAATATGGTACATTATTAAAAAACGAACCCAATATGCCAAAGTGTGAGATCACTTTGTATTGTTAATGGATTGTACTTTGTATTTGTGTTATGAGCATAAAGCAATGCAGAACTCAAAAGCTTCAGTTTATGCACATATCAAACTATCCTTGACCAGTAATTGTATAACAAGCATTGAATGCTTGTTTACTCAGCTGTCATACCGCTTATTTATAATGGAAAATATTTGAGTCGCAGCATCTAAGTTATACAAAACTGTGCTGGATCCACAATTCAGTATGATAACGAACATAGAGACAATATATTGCACATCAAAAATAAAATATTTTCAATTCAAATAATAATTCTTGTACACTTTTTATGTAACATTCAGTTAAAACAACACATTTATATAAAATGGTTAATAAAAATGTAAATACTAACAAGTTATTCAGACAATGATATGGATTAGATTATATACAAATTACTATTTATATTTATATTATATTTTATAGTAAACAATATTATAATTATTATTGTTCTAAAATGACATATATTATGTTGTACTTGAGTAGGATTTTTTTAATTATTGAAATTAACAGTTTTATAAATTAACATTTATCAAGTATTGAAAAATATGATGTTAAAGTATAATAATAAATGATCATTATTATTGGTTTTATATGTAAAACATTATACAGAACTTCTGTCATGTCATAATTCATTATATACTATTTAGTATCCTTTATGTTATTATTTTAATATGATTGTATTTGTTTTGAACTTCTGAAATATTACATCTGTAAGCCAATAGGTTTGACTGAGATATGGTTTAATGCAAACCCTTTTAGTTTCTCCACAGAACCCCCAGGATGCATCTGCTCTTCATTTTTCCCCTGGTGCTGGAGGTCCAGTCTATCTCCATGAGCCATAACTTCATCTGTGACTGTATCTGCCACGAGGGATTCAAAAGTGCTTACTGCACCAACAATAATATCACCCAACTGCCCATCGCTCTTCCACCATTCACCGAAACACTGGACCTGTCCCACAACCACCTGAACACCATCCCACCACGAGCCTTCAACACCACACGAAAACTTAATTTCCTATACCTGAACGACAACAATATTAGCATGTTAGCAGACGGGGCGTTCTTTCTACTGGAAGGTCTGTGGAGGTTGGACTTGAGTCGAAATCAAATATTATCCTTAAGTGAAGGGTTTTCAAAGGGTCTCGGTTCCCTTCAAAATCTTTCATTGGCTGAGAACAGATTAACCAGCTTGGACAGCAGTTATTTCTTTCACATGGACTCATTACGAAGACTCAATCTCAGCCATAACTCCATCCACACCATCAAAATGAGGGCATTTGGGTCCATAAGTACGCTACGCCAGCTACAACTTGACTGGAACAAAATAACGGTCCTCAATAATGGTATCTTCTCCATGCTACGAAGTCTTGAAGACTTAAATTTGCATCACAACCAGATACATAGCTTGGACGTCGGGGTACTTTCACCATTGACCAGCCTTGGCAAACTGGACCTCACCAACAACAACCTCTCCACGATTCAATTCAAGACCTTCTTGAGTCTCAATACATACAGCACTCACATAATGCTGCGAGGAAACCCCTGGCGGTGTGACTGTGATCTTCAACGAGTCTTCCAGAAGCTCTGTAACGTCAAACGGCTGTTTCTAGATGACTACGACAGCCTCACTTGCTACTCATTTAACGACGAATTTAACGGAAACCACACTGTTTTTAAAGCGGTTGAGCTCTGTGTTGCAGAGATGGTTACTGTCCTGGTCATTACAATCACTGTGGTCATCACGGTTGTGGCGGCAATTGTCATGGCGGAGAAAAAAAGGAAAAAGAAGAACAAGGAAAAGCATTGGACGGAGGTCGGCGAGGTGTCTTGTGCATCACAAGACTGAATGAATGATAAAAACAAACAAACATTAATCAATAATTCAAATTCTGATTTCCTAAGATGATAAGATCTGGCGTGAACTCTCACTGAACCAACCAGTAGAATCACAACTCGGGCTGAAGATCTTCCAAATAGACCTAAGGCATAAATGCAGATGGAAAAAAACCCGTAAAAAGACAATGAATTAATGTATATATTGAAGTGTTATGTGTATTTATTCAACTGTATTGTGAACTGCTAAAGTGCATGTCAGATGCTCTGAAAATAAAATATTACAGATCGTAGCCTGCACTCTTTTTAAATGGACGTAGTAAAGTTTCCGCAAAGTGAAAGACGAACGAACCAAAAAATGATTCCCGTGTGTGAACACAAGATGGCGCTAAATAGCTGTTTTTAACGTGTTGGTGTGAAATGAAGGGTTGAGTGGTGGCAAAGTGAAACAGTTAAGTAGCAACCGTAAAATTGCAGTCTGTTCATCCAGAAACCAGACGTAGGCTGTAATTATTTCAAATAAAGGCATATGTTTATTTTAAATATATTAATAAAATATATTGTTGATTTTTAATAATGAAACATATAATACTGAGGGGAAAATATCCAATTCAGTAGTTAATATCTATTTATTCAGTCATAAAGATGTAAACAAAAACAGCATAGTCTGTCACTCTCTACAAACCTGTTCACTATTTGTTCATTATAATAAAACATTATTTGAGGGGGAAATGCAATCCGGTATGTAATGCTAGCTATTAAGTCATAAAGCATGTATAAAAAAAGGTGTCAATATCTACAAAAGCATGTTGCTTGAGGACAAAAGATCTGCCTATTCCCGATTTGAACTTCAACAACGTTTGCAACAATGTAGTACAAAGGAGAGCTGAAGAATCTTGTTTTTGATCTTGCAAAACAGCTACACCCAATTCATGTGATGTAGCATAACAATAATTGTTTAAATTAATCCTATGCATAAATCAATGATTATTATACGATGCGTATCAGAATATCAGAATATTAGACATTATGTGTTAGAATATGTTTTTAAACACGTGCAGGTGGTATACAGGAGAAGTGAATTACAGCCATTATGTTAACCATTACTACCTATAGTTTTAACTATGGTTATTTTACTAAAACTGTGGTGATTAATTAATAGGGTATAGGTATTGTGTGTCTTCGTTGCTATTGTCTTTTATGGTAAAATATTCAAGAACCCTCCTTCCCATGAACCTCACCATTGACCTACTTAGTATTCAAATATCAAGTCTTTACTATTGGATGGCTGTCCATCAACGTCAGCACGTTTGAATTACTATTCAGAAGCCATGCCTTCGACAGATGACACTGAGCAAGCAACGTCAGCACATTATTATTCATGACGTAAGCCCCAAGTCGGTTCTTGTGCAGGTGAACTCTGGATTCTCGCCACCAAACAACAGAAATGCCTTGACAGAATATAAAACAAAGGAGAAATTACCTGTGGACTGGCAGAAACCAAAAACACGGTTCGTTACGCAAAATATTAATCGGAAATGGAACAAAACCAACTTCATTGTCGAACTGTTTCAAAGTAACCGACTCACCTGGAACTGCCGAGGCTACAGGTAAATAAACAATGACTGTTTTCACTCCATATGCGTGTGTTTATTTCACTGTAAACATCTAACGATGCAAATACTTGAGTCTTGTATTTTTAATCTCCATTTCCTACTTTTCTTGACTATGGGATGTTTTTTTTAGACCGGTCTTCCTGTTTTAGTCACGTTCTCGTAAGACAAAGACGAAAATGTTTTCTAAACATAGCTGTAAGACTAAATACTGAATAAAGTATAAGGTTTATCTTTTATTAAATGGCATAGCAGTTAAGGAAGTCCTGATACTTCCGTAAAAGTACGTCAGTTGTAGACAGGCGCGCCATAAACCTCGGTGACGTCATTGTGCAATAAACATCATGTTATGCACCTGTAATATTTACCTAGTAATTAATGAATACAGCAAAATATACACTGCATGCTGCTTCCTTTTTGTATGCAGTTTGGTCCAGTATGTGCTTACTTTTGTTCAGTATGCATTATTAAACATGTTATATTGCATTATGTGAAATATGCCATATGACTTTTTACCACATAGGGACCACATAATGTTATTGTTATGAAATTATGATTATGGCGACTGTAGTAGGTCATCTTAGTATTCATACAGAATATTTGCATACTGTGAATAGGATACTTCTACTGTTGCTGCAGTAAAACTATGCTGTACTATCAGAACAGACATGCAAAAGAATGTTAATATTATAGTTCACTCAAATATAAAAATTCCAGAGGGGGGTACAGGGGCGAAAACTTAAAAATAAAGAGAATTGAATAAAGACAATCCTTAAATAAGCTAACAGAAGTCTTAATATCAAAACACAATACAACTTAAACTGATAATTCACCCAAAACTACAATTTACTCTAGCTAAACTTGTTCCAAACCTGTTTGAGATTGAACATAAAAGAAGATACTCTGAAGAATGTTGGAAACTGGTAGTCATTGACTTTTTCCATACTGTGGATGTCAGTGGCTATTATTCAAAATAACTTCTTCTGTGTCCAACAAAAGAAAATAAACTCATAAAAGTTTAGAACCACCAGGAGTGCGAGTAAATGGTGAGTCAAAATTTTGTATTGGGTTTTGATACACAGTAAATTAATGTAAAACTTGTGTGACATTTATGTAAGGGAGTACATTTTCTTGCTCTATTTATTTTCTTTTTAGAAAACATCAATTCTCTTTTTTCCAGGATTTCTTTTTTTGTATTTTCCATTATTTTCAGTCCTATTAAGTCAAAAATGAAATCCAAAAATGACCCTATTTGTTGTATATTTTTAAAAATTGCAAAATATTTTGTGTGTACCCTATTTACAGATGGCATCTCATGTTAATTATAAATGTCATTTTTTAAGTATTCCATACTTTTGTATGTTCTTTGACCCAACTAGAAACATCAAGTATCCCAACAAGATGGCAGACGACCGAGTGGCCATTTTAACAGAAGATGAGGAGGAGCTGAAGAGGAAACACCTTGAGCGCTTTGACCGCCTGTCCCTTGAGATTCAATCACCATCCCAACCACCTGAAAATGATGTAGCAAATGATACAGCACCAACCCCATCCCCTCAGCACGACATGGGCTGCTGCGAACGATTGTTCCTACGGGTCAACCGCCACCTCCTTGTGTCAAAAGTGTTTTATTTGTTCTTCTATGCCGCCTATGGTTCCCTTCATCCCCTTCTTGCCCTGTACTACAAGCAGCTGGGGATGAATCCAACTCAAAGTGGTCTCCTAGTGGGAATCCGTTATTTCATAGAGTTCTGTAGTGCCCCTTTTTGGGGCATTGTCGCAGATCGATTCAGTAAAGGAAAAGCAGTCTTGTTGTTCTCAATGTTATGCTGGATCCTCTTCAATGCTGGGATTGGCATTGTGAAGCCACCAATTATGGCCTGTAAAGAGGAGAACCTCCCGTCGACAACAGCCATGGTACCAACTGTCCACCCTACCATATCTAACGAAACATTCCCCAATACTAGTTCAACAAGTCAAATGAGACAGCGCAGGGATCTGATTGGACAGTACCCTTGGAGAACCATCCTTTCCTTCGTTCAGTCTTCAGGCTACATCTCTGAACATCGGATCAAACGGGATTCAAACTTGAGTTTCACCGTAGCACCTGATGAACTGGCTAACACCACACAAACTCACCAAACCAGTACAACCACACAACCCAAGCCGAGCACTTCCATCTCAACATCAACCCCCAGCAGCACAAACACAACATCTAGCACCACTACCAAGAGTACCACAACCAACCCAAACTTGCCACCCCCTGAGTATAACATGGACCAGGTTAACGCTGTTTTTTTGCTGATTCTGCTCGTTGTCATCATTGGCGAGTTTTTCAGTGCTCCAGCTATTACAATCGTAGATACGGTACGTAATGCTTTTTCTTCAAAATTAGCTCAGGTATAGGGTTAAAGATATTTAAACCTAAAAGTTACAAATTCTGTTATCAACTACACTCACCCTTGTGTTTGGATTTAATCCCTTGAGACCTTTGTTCATATTATGAACACAAATTAAGATATTTAGATGAAATCTGAGAGCTCCCTCATCCTCCATAGACATCAATGATCCAGAGATGTTCAAAGTCCAGAAAAGGAACCAAAAACATATTCACATTTATCATCATCACATTTACTGCTGTACCATGGCTGCGGTAGGGGCATTGGTATTACACATTGTATCATTGTAATATCATTGCGCCTGCTGCAGCCATGGTACGGCAGCAGAGTTGCTTGATTATTACGCCGGAATAAGAGTATAGTTCCTAGCTGTATGAAACTATAAAATAACAACTTTTCATTTCCCATCAGTCTTAGTACATGATGTAACTACAAAAGAGTCAAACTTTAAATAGGAATATTGGAAAATTATCTAAACTTTTTGTTCATTTTTGAGTGAAATGCTAATGGTCTAATCTGTGCTCTCGCCAGGCCCGAAGATGGGCTAAATGGATTAACAAATCGTAAAACTCAACTCCTTAACTTCGGGGGAGTTGTAAAATGAGCCTATTTTCCAAAAAAAGTGGAGTGTTCTTTTTAAAACCTGCCCGTTTTGAAACAGAAGTTAATATTGGTGTCAATGGTAAAGTTTAAATGACACAAAACAAAACAAGATTTTATAAAATACTCGTGTGTCGATATGTTTTTTTATGTTAATTTCTGTGCAGGATTTGTAGCATCATAGCTAGTTACTTTAGGAACAAATCTATGCTCCCAGGATTAGGGTTAGAGCCCCCTAGAGACATAGGAAATTAATCATTAGAAAATCTGGGAACTTATATTAGGAATGACTCTGTAGCTTTACTTTTTAACTTTCAAATCATTAGAAACTCTGGAGTAGTTTAAAATGTTGCTATGAATTGTTCTAGGTGACACTACACTACCTGGGTCCACACCGTGACCGATATGGACTGCAACGTATGTGGGGATCTCTAGGCTGGGGTCTTGCCATGCTCTGCATTGGCATCTGGATTGACCACACCAGCACCAACCTTATCATTGGCAACATGGAGTGCATTATGAAAAATTACAAGAACTATCATATTGCTTTCATTGTGTTTGGCGTATTAATGGTAGTCGCTCTGATCGTGGCAACTCAGTTTAAGTTTGATGTTCAGCACCATGGTACAAATGAAGGACGAGAGGTTGGTAGCCAACAGGAAAATGTCCAACCTAGAGGTTCCCCTGGCACGGGGAGCTCGGAGACCCCAACAATTGTCCAAGCCGAGGAATTTCACTTCTGGGACTTGATGCGACTGCTGTGCGGCGTTCAGTACAGCACAGTGTTATTCGTGGCCTGGTTCATGGGCTTTGGCTATGGATTTGTTTTTACTTTCCTCTACTGGCATTTACAGGACCTGACAGGAACCACAACGCTGTTTGGTATTTGCTCTGTCCTCAGTCATGTGTCAGAGCTTGCTGCTTATTTCACCAGCCATAAATTTATCGAACTGGTAGGACACATCAGGTGAGGTTCCTGTGATTCCTTGTTGCTTTTAAAAGTGGTTCTCAACCTTGATTCATTGTCATTAGGTGTATTCAACTTTATGCATCGCTGCACAGATTGAAGCAGTGCATGCTGTTTAGAAATTTTGTCTGACTTGAGAAGGCACAAAGCCATATCACAGCTGACTGAAATGAAAACGTACTTTCAGTGTGAGAGCATGTATCTCTCCACAACTGCAGGTGGCAGTATCTGTATTTTTGTTTTTTCATTTCACAAATGTAAACCAGAACTAGTGCTGCACACATTCAAACCGTAAACAAAGCAGCGTTTATGTACCATTTTCACTACTTCTTGCTCACCACAGAGGGCTTCGCTCATGCAAATATGTCTGATAATTTGATAATCCATTTTGTTTGCAAATATTTAAGAAATGCAACGTAATGACAGTTGTGTTCCCTCTTGACTTGCGTTCTTTGCTTGGTTTCTTCACTTCAGTTTTTGTTCTCGTGCTCTGATTCGTAACTGAACAACCAATCCGAGCTCTCTCTTTCACTAATGGCCTACATTTAACTCCCTCCAACGTTAACCCAACGAGGGGCAACGTGTGGAACACCAAAAAACTAGCCTGACAAACGCTCACCAATGTGCCTGATGCTGCCCAATGGCTGATTGTCAGCTCGGTGTGTCTTGGCCTTAAGGGCATACTTACATTAAGCACCATTACCTTGTACCAAATGTGTACCCCACATTGAAGAGAAGCACTTTCATGAACAGACTGTGTAAAAAAAAATATAATCTATTCCACACAGGAATGTTTGACCTGTACTGCACATAACAGAAGATTACTACAGAGACAGCTGTCAGATCACCTAGTGGGAGTACACCCTAAGGGCTCATTTACAGATGTCTTTGCTTCTAAAAACGCGAGATGCAACATTTCGGAATGGTTTGAAAAAAAAGGCACAGCATCAAAAATGAGGCTATCCGGACACAGCCACCGAGTGCCTGTAAACAGAAACTTGCAATGCTTGCTCCACCTCCGAGCTCTGCTGATTGTTCCGCTGTTGTGGAACTGACAGTGATGAGCTGCGCTGAGTGTGAAAGTTGATTATCTTTTAACTTGACATGGTGTCTAAAAAACGTGGCACTTATGTGCGTGGCGCTTCAGAGGAGACGGACACATACTTCCGTGTGTTTACATTGAAAAAAAATAGAAAAATAGCGCATTGGAAAGAAAACATGCATTCTATGTGAACGGCCCCTAAGGCATAGACAACCTTCACATGGATAAAGCAATACTAGAATTCATTGCAAAAGTCAAAAATATATAAAATACATTTGTTGTGGTCTTTCGTCTGGTTGCTAGGTGTTTGCATATTGGTTGCTGTCAGTATAGCCAATCCAAAAGCAAGGTAATGCATAAAAATTCATATCTGTTGTTCTCATTTGGCTTATCAGACTGTTAGCTTAGCCACATGCTAACGTCAAATTCTATTGAAACGAACTGTCAGTGTTCAGATTATCAGTGCTTCTGCTTTGGGATCAAACCATCATAATAGTAATAGTTATAATAAAAAGCATCTCTCCTGTCCTTGAATCAGTGAGCCATTGTGCGTAGCGCTGTCATGCGACTCTGTAGGTCTGCATTGGGATAAGTGAGCCATTGTTTGCTTTAGTTCAAGAGCACAAAGCCTTTTTCTGTGAGCAGTGGCCCAAGTCCAGAATGCATTGCATAGCAGCTACACTGTCCACTCTCTCTCTTTTTACAGAGAGAACATTCATGCTCTTTTACCATTTTTCTGTAACTACATAATAGAGAAACCCATTTATTTGAATGATTGACAGATCAATATAAATTCATAAGTCACCCCAACATTCTTTCGAGTGATGTAATTTCTTGTAAGAGGTGGTTTCAAATCTATAGTTTCCTGTTCAACATCATTCAATATTTTATAGACTCGCTTTCAAAGATAATCTCAGTAAACTGTAACAATTTTTGGGATAAGCTGTGTGGCTAAATTGTAACTATATTTATTATTGTACAGCAAAAAAGATGAGTCATCATGACTTGTACATTCTTATTTGTCTTTCAAAATGTATTTACAGTTGCAATCCTAATAAAGCATGTTTAAATGAGTAAAAGTCACAAAAACATGCCCTGTTTATATTTCGCTACAAAAATCTGAAGAAAAACGTTTTTGTTATGCTTTTGCATGTGTTGCAATTATGAAAAGACATTTTTTTTATTTTTTATAAATGGATTTGTCCTTCAAGTGAATTGTCCTACATTTAAGCGGTTTACTACTAAATGTATTTTTGGTTAACATTTTGAAGTGGATACATGTTGTTGTGATGTTTTGTAATAACTTTGTGTTTAATTTCTTCTCTGGCAGGGTATTGTACATCGGCCTGGCCTGTAACACAGCACGTTACCTCTATATCTCGTATCTGGAGAACGCCTGGACTGTCCTGCCCATGGAAGTACTTCAAGGTATGAACAACCTGTCATCAAGTTCTTATTGCTGGGAAGGGAGGAAATAAAATGTGGTGAATTCAGTCGTAAAAGACGAGAGATCAAGAAGTCAGTCTGACGTCGGTTTCACCACCCTTTCCTTTGGCAAAATGATGAAGAAGTAAAGGGTCATTAAAGAGTTAATGCTATTCACATGTAGGAATGAAGACCTGCATCAAGTCTGTTTACATTCTGGACAGACACTGTTTTGTTTGACTTCATCTGTTCAAAGAAAAACAGCACTGTCTGTTACAGTTTAATATTAGCCACCTGTTTTTCACTGTACTGGAATTTCCAGTTTAAACATTTAATTTGTTTTCAGGACAGACTTTTGTAACTGTAAATTGAAGTATATAGATGCACACTGGAGTTAATCTTTAGCTTATTAAACAACATTGTGTTTTATGTATCGACATCAGATAAAGTAATCCAAATAATTTTGTGTATGGTTTTTTTCTTTGTTTGTTTTTAACTTCACTAAGTTTACTAGTTCACTTTTTCAGCCCTTTGCTTGGTTTATGTTGTTGTTTAAGTTCAGTTAAATTTCAGTATTTTTTTATTTGGTTTTACTATTGCTGTTGTTTTTTGTTTGTTTAACTTTGTTTTTCATTCTGGTTTATGTGTGTTTTGAATTGTTTTACTTATTTAGTCATTACTTATCACTCAGATGCTGTTTGGTTTTGACAAAACAATAGAGCTGATTTATTTATTCTTTTGTTAATATCAGTATTAGAAACATTAGGTTAAATAACAGTGCATAGAAGGAAATAGTCAACGCAAACTCACAGCAATTTGTAACGTTTTGATTAAGTGGCTTCAAGGCTTGGAAAGTACTTAAAAACAAACATAGGTCCTTAAAGTGCTTGAATCAAATTTGAAATGAAGTTTATGCAATTGTACTAAATGTAAACTTGTAAAAGAACTATGATAATGCATATTTTATAAATATTTCAGAAACCAGGTTGGAATATTGCCAGTATTGAATTCAACTAATTTTACGTTTTTTTGAACATGACTGTTGAAAACTGTCTAAATTTTTGAAGAGGGCATGTTCAAAACATCATCATTACTCTTATATTTTAATGTAAATTTTGAGTGTTAGTGAAATGTTAAGTAAAGTAATGACTTTCTTGGTGCTACATATGCTCTCAGTGTGTATTACAAAGGTGATTGATTTGAAATGAATGGTGCTTTAAAAAGTTCTTGAATCCCCCTTGAAGAGGGGGAACCCTGCACACATTTTAGTATCATTTTCTCATCCCCCAATGAGGGTTAGAGTGGGGTTTGGGGTAATGTGTCTGGTGTAATGTAAAAAATTTACATTTTCATTAGAATGAATTTATAGGATTTTGAATTTATTGAATTTATTTTCTGGCGATACCTAAAATAGTTACATTTATTCATGAGATCAGGCTGAAATAGTCGCAAATTTCTTTGTCCTTTTAATAATGTAAATTTTTAAGTCTTCCTTTTCTGTATGAATGCTATAAGGGCTCTGTGGGAATTACTAGCATAATAATCACAAGCACAGAGTTTTATTTTTTTAATATTAATATTAGCTTGTGTATTAACACACTGTGCATTGTTTACCTGTGCAGGAATAACACATGCGTCCGTCTGGGCAGCATGCATCTCATATCTGAGTGCGGCTGTACCTCCTTCACTTCGGACATCGGCTCAGGGCATCCTGCAGGGGCTCCATCTGGGCCTGGGCAGAGGCTGCGGAGCGATGGTCGGCGGGATATTTGTTAACTACTTTGGTATGAATGATGACTTTTCTTAAATTATTTGATTGCATCACTAATGCCAGCATGTGTATAAACTAGAAGTTTTCTTGTTTTTTCAGGCGTTGCCGAAACGTTCAGGGGAATAGGAATGGCCTCGCTTGTTATTTTGCTCCTCTTTTCTTTAATTATGTACATCACTGGACAGAATGAGAAGAAAGGTGAGCAACACAGTCATATTCATTGATTATTATTGTTCAGAAACATCTGATTTTGTTTGAAATTGTCATTTTAGTTCGTTCTTTGATTTCTTTTTATGTATTTTGCAGCCATGAACTTGTAATACACATGCACGTGAGAAAACACTCTTGATGTGCAAATGAACGGCCAAAATGCTTATGTTTTCTGTTTTTAATGTTGTGTAAACAGGCCTCAGGATTTTTTTTAACAACACCTGAGCTTTCTGTCCATTGTCTAGGGTAAAATTACGTATTTACAATTTACAACATCAGTAGATATTTGTCACTTTTCCAGTTTAAATTCCCTAATCAGGGATAAAAGAGGAAACACACATTTCTTCATGACAGTAAGAGAACAACATATATCCCTTTGCATTATCTTACATCATTTATACCAAAGCTATTTATAGAAGATATGGGGTGTGGAAGCAATATTTACAGTAAAAATAAATCTTAAAGTTGTATAGCAAACAGAAATTAGGTTGAATGGGAGTAACATACTCAGTCCATTTGGACCAAAAGTCAACAACTTGTATCTTTTTGGTTATGCACACAGTATGTCATTTTCTCCATAATGAATATATTTTTTAAAACGTCCATCCAATCCTGCATTTGTGGTAAATTAGGCTTATACCAGCATCTAGTAATAGCTTTTTTTACTGACTCTATACGTACAGTTAAAGTCAAAATTATTAGCCCTCATGTGAATTTTTTTTTTCTCTTTTTCAAATATTTCCCAAATGATGTTTAACAGAGCAAGGAATTTTTCACAGTATTTCCTATAATATCTTTTCTTCTGGAAAAAGTCTTATTTGTTTGACTTCGACTAGAATATAAGCAGCTAAAATAATTTTAAGGTCAATATTATTAGCCCCCTTAAGCAACTATCTCTTTAAAAAAATGTTGAATGTGTGCTTCCATTTTATATTTTGAACCCTACAGAGGACAAGATGTTAGCAGAGAACATCCCTATCCCGTCCAGCCCTGTTCCCATTGCGACCATCGACCTGGTTCAGAACACAGCGGACGTGGCGGCACCCGCTCGACCCGAACCCAAACTTCCAGCCCGCAAAACTCAACACCAGGAGGAGCAGGAGGATCTGAATAAACCTGCCTGGGTCTCGTCCGGCTCTCCGTGGGTTTCGGTCGCTCTCCTGGTTTACCAGATCAGAGAGATGGTGCTCTTGGCGAAAGCACGGCCTACTGTTGAGGTCCAGCCGCTGCAGGTAAAACAGAGCAGAAGAATACTTATATAAATAATATCAATTAAAAAAAATGATTGAGTTTTCTCTTTTTCATGCATTCCATGGCAGAAAGGTGAGAATGCATAGATTTAGTAAAGTTTTTTTTAACGAGTATTCAATCTCCAGGGTGTACGTGGGGTTTAAAAACTAAATTTTAGGCCTTAAAAAGTCTTAAATTTACCAAAATATTGTGTTGTAGGTCCTGAATCATTTTAAACAGGTCTTAATTTTCATCTGTCCATGTAAAGCTTCCAAATCGGACCAACACCCATCCAATCACCAACAGTTAATTTTTTAACTCTGTTTAACACCAATATGATTTAATTGTGTTCCTTACAATAACATTTGTTCAAAAATTCTCCATGTATTTATGGTGGAGACATTGACCTGGACATACTTGTGCATACATCTGTTTTAATATAGTTTTTAAAAGTTGTCTATTTTGTTTAACAACTAGAGATTGCTTGTTTTGACACATTATTTAAAATATGTGGTTAAGAAATAACTACATTTGAATATTTTTTGATGAGGCAAGTAAAAATCCGTAGTGTTTAGCCCTGTATAAGTCAGAAATGTCATTCATAATGGTCTTAAAAAGTCTTAAATTTGACTTGACGAAAACTGCAGAAACCGTGAACTTGTATAGCAGTTTACAACCTCATATGAGACTTTTTGGTCTCATCAAGGCTACAGTTATTTGATCAAAAACAGCAATATTGTGAAATATTATTGCAGTTGAAAATAATGGTTGTCTATTATATGAATTCCTTTTAATGTCATTTATTTTTAAGATGCAAAGCACATTTTATTTTCTCTGTAAAAAAGTTAAATAAATATACTAAATTTAAATTAAATAGTCATAAATAACTCAAATAAAAATAAAAGAAATGTACACAAAAAAATGCGCTAGAGAGAATTTTGGATTTTTAAGTAGTGTTTCATACAGACATTGTCTTCATTTATTTATTTCTGTCTTTGCTTTTGTTTGTGTGTTTTTTATTATTATTAATTTATTTATTTTTTGGGATAATGATAAATGATAATTAAAATATAGTTTTTTTATTGTTTTTGGGGGAAAACGAAACATTAAAGTATTAAAAAAAGAATAACATTTCTTCCACCAAATGTTTACACAAACTCCCCAAACATTCTGAACTAGAAACGATTATAGTCAACTGATTTAATCAGCATCTGGAAAATCTAAAATCTGCAAACAAAGCATTTTCACGTTACTGAGATGTTAATTAAATGCGCTAACCTGACTATTCCTCTAACCAGGACACAGATGAGGTCCGCTCGGACTCTCAAGAAGACCAATCACCTCCCGTCTTTAGTGACACCATGCAGCATGAAAACACTCCCAGCGGCCTTCACTCCCAGGATGACCCCGGCTCACCCACTGCACAGCTGGATGTCCCAACACGGGATACACTGCCTGTATCACAACCTATCAGCTGACACCAAAAAAAACGGACCTGGTAACCAACGACTGCATTTTAATCAAGGGTTTTTACAAAACTACATTGGAAAACACAGGAACGGGAACTTTTTAATAGCCTTTGTAGGACTTCTAACTTATTTCCAGGTGTTTTGCACAAAAAATAGGAATAATAATAAAGCCTGGTGGGTTTTAAAGTGTAATGTGTGGCTGTTTTTACTTGCGTCCACCTCTAGAGGGCAGCAGAGGCAAACACATCCTATAATAATTTCTAATCATCTTTGTGAAAATGTAAATTTAGGCAGAGTTAAATAGGTAAAACCTTGTTAT
Organism: Danio jaintianensis; assembly: GCA_903798115.1. Lineage (NCBI taxonomy): Eukaryota > Metazoa > Chordata > Actinopteri > Cypriniformes > Danionidae > Danio > Danio jaintianensis. The sequence goes on from CAIGQV010007757.1 coordinate 15,359,002, forward strand.
TATTTACACTTTCCTAACATCTTCGTCATTGTAAATTACAGGGATGTTTGCTTTCACACTTTCGCCTTTGACTTGTAGCGTAGGTGTTAAAGTTTTTTATAAGGGGATTTTCATTTCTTCTTTTATTAAGATTAAAGAAACTAGCAATAGATATATCACATTTTAATTATCAGAGGTCAGTTATGTCCTGTTATCAAGCAAAGCAGACCATAATGCTTTGCTTGTTGTATATACAGAGGTTTCGTGGTAATAAGATTGGATCAGAGTTGTTTGTCTACCATGTGCAAGTATTATTATGATTATTATTATTCCCAGAATTCATCTCTTTCAGTGGAATCAAACACCTTATTTGCAGCGCACACCCACTCACAGCGCAGATTTCATCTCCGGTGGGATTAGCTGTCACTAGCGCAATATGCCCTCAGACGACGCTCTGCCAAGTGTCGGAAATCAGCTCAGTGCAACTTACAATATCACGATGTTTGAGCGAGACTAAAACGTAAAGATGTTTGACAACAAAATGCTTGTTTGCTTCTGTTCAGTTCAATTTTGGTGATTTCTTTTTGTGTTCTTTCTATTTTTTTACTTTTCTGTTCAGTTGTGTTTTTTGTTTTTGATTTGCTGAATTTTTTGTTTGTTTTTTGCTTTTTTTTTTTTTTTTTGGTCTTTTATTTTTTAAAATTACAAAAAATCTTTTTTGTAGTTTTATTTAGTCTTTTGTTTAGTGTTTGTTTATTTTTGGAGGGCATTTTGATGGTTTCATTTATTGTTTCGTTTTTACTTTTTGGTTCCATTATATTTGTTTTTTTGTTTCATGTTTCTTTTTGTTTTTGTCTTTTTATTTAGTTTTTTAGTTTAATGATTATTTGTTTTTTGGGAGGGCACTTTCTGTTCAGCTTAGTTTCATGTATTTTTGTTGCATTTTGTTTGTTTATGTTTTGTTTTTGTTGTACGTTTTATTTACGTTTTTGCCTTTTGTTTTGTTCAGGTTTTTTTTTTTTGTTTGTTTGTTTTTTTTAACTACTTTTATGTTTTAGTTCAGTTTCTTCTCATTTTATTTATTACTTAAATGTGTATTTATATCATTTATTTTTAATACTTTGTTTTGTGAATAGATTGCTTGTATTTTTGCTCTTCACTGCTTCCCGCTGGTCATGGAATATCATAGAATTTTAAAAGATCTTTTTCCAGACATTGAAAGTCAGGGAATTTGTATTTATTTATTTTGTCCAAGTCATGGAATATCAGAGATGTTTGTTTGTCACTTGAAATATTAGTTTTCATTTGTCAAAATGTTTTCAAAACTGTGTTGTTTATCATATTCTTTCATGCCTGTTGTTAGGATTAGGCTATTTTTTAGCTCCATTTTATTCCTTACACACACACACAAGTCAAATGCAAATTTAAAAGGCTTAAATGTCAGGATAATATATATTTTTTATTTAATTAAAATAATTGAATAATTAAAAATGTTTACATTTTAAAAAAATGGCAATTTCAAAGACTGGGTGTTTAAAGATGACAGAAAAACAAAATGTAAAACTATTGAGCTATCAAATATGGGAGAGGGAGCACTTTGGAGTCACGCAAACAGTAAGTACTTGAGCTTTTTTTTTTTTTTTCAAAAATGTAAGGTAAATGATTCATTGTTGTTCTCATAGTGGCTATTATAATGCTGCAAAATTATATTTAATACCATTTTAATATTATAATACAACACCTTGTTTTTCCATTCATTATTGGTCATGGAAATTCAGCTTTTTAGTCAGGGAGTTTGATATGTGGTCTAGAGTGGAGACCCACACTGTAAAAAAAATACTGGGTTCTACACAATACCTTCATGTTGTCCCAACACAAATCGATTAAGTTAACATAATTGTTTTTACAAAATGATGTGGGTTGAACATAAAACAATTAAGTTGTACCCCAAAAAAAACTCAAGATTTGTGTATATTCCATTTTAAATAAGGAGTTTGAACATGCATCAAAATGTATTCATTTTTTTCAGTGTAGGTTTTGTTTCTCTTCTTTTTGGTAGGGTTTTTATACAAACAGTGTAGTTGAAATATCATTCATGCCTACATTAGCATTTCAATTCATTAGTTCTGGAAACCAGGCAGAAAATCGTCTTGAACAGTTGTGTCTCGATGGGAATCTGTATCAGTATGATGTGCATGGAGTGAATGTCACAGACGTCAAGTAGGTTTTGGTTGGGTCTGGAAGGGTTGAGTCATTAGCTGAAGAGACTGCAGGTGACTGACATATACTGATGCAGACACTCGGCACTGCCTGACTCGCATAACTTAAACATTAAGGGGTGCTTCTCTGCTTGGGCTTACCTGCTTCTTGGTTCCTTTTGGGTTTTGTTGATCTTTGTATGTTTGTTTTCCTATTTGGTTTATCTTTTTTGCTTTGTTCAGTTATGTTTTTTGTATGATGTCCTTTTGTTTGTTTAGTACATTACTTTTTTTCTTATTGGTTAATTGTTTTAGTTTTTTCATTTTGGCTTTTTTCATGTTGAATTGTTTGTTGAATGTTGACTTTCTCCTTTTTGCTTTGACCTTCTTTTGTTTAGGGTTTTTTGTGTGTGTGTGTGTGTGTGAATAATGTTTATCAGATCACCTTTTTATTCCAAACTTCAATACATTTTGTCTCCAAAATTAAATCTCCAGGTTTCTAACCCCTCATCCAAAACTGCTGATCCAGAGAATAGTGTGGCTTTCTGAGTGAATATTTCAGCGGCCTTCAAACACCGAGTGTGGGCCGCCACCGCCTGCTCACAAATTCCTCAAGCCAACATCCAGCCCAAGCTAAGGGTTATTGAGGAAAAGCATAATGTCCTGTATAAGAGATCGCTGAATGGCCATTTTGACCTCCAATGAGATCCCAATCAGATGCCAAAAGTGAACAACAAAAGGTACTAACAATATACTGTACTGTAATACTATAGAAAATCATGATGGTAATGTTTTGTCAATGCCTAAATTGTCTTCTCCACTTTGAAAATAGGCTCATTTTAAAGCTCCCCTAGAGATAAATATTTGAGTTTTACTATTTTTATACCCATTCAGCCGATCTCTGGGTCTGATGGGAGCACTTTTAGCTGAGCTTAGCATAGATCATTGAATTAGATTAGACCGTTAACATTTATGTATACTAAAACCAGCGGAAAATGAAAAGTTGCTATTTCCTAGGCCAGTATGGCTTGGAACTATACTCTCATTTCGGTCGTAAGAATCAAGGAACTTTGCTGCTGTACCATAGCTGTAGCAGGCACAATGATATTATGCAGGACCTGAAAATAGTCCCAACTAGACAAATTCTTATGTGAACAGCACACGCTTCGTGTGCAAGCAGGTGGTCATGTTGTTTATATTGATGGAACGTCAACTTTTAAGAACTTTCAGACACTGCATAATATAATTGTGCCTGCTGCCACCATTGTATGGCAACGAAGGTCATTTATTTTTACATGGGAATGAGAGTATAGTTCCTAGCAGTGTTGGGTAAGTTACTTTAAAAAGTAATAGATTACAAAGTACTACTACTGACTACTACTTGAAAAATTGTAATCTGATTACATTACTAATTAATGTAAAAAGTAATCAGATTGCTAATTACTTTACTTTGAAGTTACTTTTAAAACCTATAAAATACAAAATAAACTGCAGCTCTTTTTAAGTAATTTAATATTCACTGAAAACATTTCAATGGGTTGATCACAGCAGCTTGACAAATTCAAAACACTTAAAGAATTCACCCAAAACCTAAAAGCTTTATCGTTTACTTGTTCCAAACCTGTTTTGTTTTTTTAACACAAAAGAAGACATGAAGAAAACTGGATACCTGTAACCATTGATATCCATTGTATGAAAAACCACTGCAGTGTTTGGGTGTTCTGTGTTTGTCTGTGGTAATTAGTCTACCGAAATGTGTATATTCCATACAAAGTATGAAACTGATCGGTCAGTTCTTGTCACTCGCGGGTTTCAACTGGGAGCGCCTGGGAAATGCAAGCACGTATGCTCTCCCAATATGCATGCAAAAGACGCGATTATGTGAACGGCCCCATATGCAGCTACTTCTTTTCACATTCAGAAGATACTTTCACTTCCAATCCTGCACAAAAATCCAATTTAGCCTGTTTGGGCCACCGTGTTTTTACAGAATAGTCAATCTTTCAATAGAAAAATGAAATTCTGTGGTCATTTTTGAGCAAAATGCTAATGGTCTAATCCGATTCAATTATGTTTGCTAAGCTAAGCTAAAAGTGCTCCCACCATACCCGGAGATTAAAAAATGGTAAAACTCAACTGTTTAACTCAGAATTGTAAAAAAAGTCTGTTAATAAAAAATGTAGTGTTCCTTTAACATGCGGATACCAAGTAAATCAACTAATGTCTAAACATGATACACTTACAGTGAAATACACCAAGGAAGATGTCATATAAACAAACGCTGGTTTAACTGCAAATTTGTTATGCAGACTGAGCAAGAACACTGAGTCATGCTCATTGGTGTATGAAAGACAAGTAGATCTGGACTGCAGATATTTCAATCAATTGTTGTTTTTTTTGCTGTTGAGATGCATTTTGCTGTCTTTGCGGGTTGAGGTTGATGTTCAGACAACACCAGATTCAGGAAAAGGTTTCTGCAGATGCTCACCAGGGTTTCGCTTTGCTCCGGGTCATTGAGTGTTGAATTTCTGTCTTATGATTATGATCATTAATGGAGTTATGGTTTACCTCTAGTGAGGTGGGCGGAGTCGTGGGTGGGGCCGTTTCCTCACGGGCATCATTTCTCAAATCCGAGGTCCTGAACATCAAAGGCTCCTTGCAGATAATCACCACGCCTGATGTGTTTACTGCATTTCAAAGCGGCGATTGAGTTTATTATCTTCAATTACGCCGCTCTCATCTAATGAGTCCTTTTGTTTTGTCAGATCTCAGAATTTCCATTGTTCCTCATCGCTTTGTTCATGAAGAAATGTCACATTATTCACGTCGCACGCAGGAGGCTTTCATGTGGTGATAAAACCTTTGAAATGTCACAAGTGTGGCAGGTGAAAAGGTCCCGATTTTTTCCAAGTCATTAATTCACTTCGTTAGTCTTGAGAGTGCTTCGGAGGTGACATAAACGGTTTGTTGTGTCTTTATATGCAGATGTTTGTTGTAGTAGGAGCTATAATTAAATATTTAAATAAATCAATACATTTTTACTGCTAATAATATGTGAACAGTTTCCCAGTGATGGGTTGCAGCTGGAAGGGCATCCGCTGCGTAAAACATATGCTGGATAAGTTGGCGGTTCATCCCGCTGTGGCGACCCCAGATTAATAAAGGGACTAAGCCAAAAAGAAAATGAATGAATGAATATGTGAACAGGTTGTAAATAAACTTGTCTATGAAAGCATGTAGACTGATTTGTAACTAATCACGATGGCTGTGAGTTGCAGAGCTTGTGCATACATAAATATTCCTATAATCAAATGCTTTCTTTACTGTTTTCTCACTGCCGCCATTTTGTTATTGAGAGAAAAGAGCCCGAGCACATATTTAGTGTGGATCATGTTTGTAAACATTGTATCACTGCAAAAATGTCCAACTTCTTTTAACTTTAATCAAAGAAGAAAAATGTTCTTTATTGTCAGTATATTAAAACACAAAACCCTAACATTGGCATTTTATACATATTTTTTTGGTTATATATATTGTTTCATCTTGCTACTCGTTTGTTAAGTGTTTTTGTAAAGCAAAGATTAGCAGGATGCTATATGCATTGGCTAAGTGTTTACAGTAGTTTTCAGCATGTTACGCTTTTTTCATTTACATGTTTTGCTAAGCATTTGATAACTGCTTTGAGTGTTTTTTTGTCTTTAGTGTTTTGCCCTCATTTCCACCATTTACTAAATGTGCTTTTTTATATGCTATTGCTAAGTATTTTTTTAAGATTTTTTTTTATTAAAAAACAGTTAAATAAAAAAAAAAGTTTAATTTTATTAGCACATTGCTTTACAGTATGCTGAGTCTTTTTAGCATGTTGCTACTCATCTGTTAAGTGTTTTTAACACATTGCTATGTATTTGCTACTTTTTTTCCATTTTTAACAGATCGATATGTGTTTGCTAAACAGTTTTGAATGATTAAAATCAATGATTTAAATTAAGCACGTTGCTATGCAATTTCTAAGATGTTTGGAATGATTTTAGCATAGGCTATCACAATGCAGGTGCTAAGCGGTTCTGAGTGTTTTTAGCACATCCTTATGCAGTTGCTCACTATTCTGAGTGTTTTAGCGCATTGCTA
>CAIGQV010007757.1:15367918-15392701 GCA_903798115.1 Danio jaintianensis
TATATATATATATATATATATATATATATGTATATATATATATGTATATATATATATATACATATATATACATATATACACATGATACGTCCCCCTCACTTTTAGAGACAGACCATTTAGAAACAGGTGATTAATAATTATATGAACGTAAACTTTTGGATCTCATTCAGCTGTCCCCCCCACTTTTAAAATGTCCTCTACGCCCCTGCCCACCCCCATGCTTCACTCTGGGCATGCAACAGTCTGGGTGGTACGCTTCTTTGGGGCTTCTCCACACTCTCCCAGATGTGGGAAAGACAGTGAAGGTGGACTCATCAGAGAACAATACATGTTTCACATTGTCCACAGCCCAAGATTTTCGCTGTATGGCACCATTGAAACAACGTTTGGCATTTGCACGAGTGGCCAAGGGTTTGGCTACAGCAGCCCGCCCATGTATATTGACCCTGTGGAGCTCCCGATGGACCATTTTGGTGGAAACAAGAGAATTAATTAAATTCTGCAGTGAGTTGGACAGCTGTGGTTTTATGTTTTTTGGATACAATCCGGGTTAGTACCCGGACATCCCTTTCAGACAGGTTCCTCTTGCATCCACAGTTACTCCTGTTGGATGTAGTTCATCCTTCTTGGTGATATGCTGTCATTACCCTGGATACCGTGGCTCTTGATACATCACATAGACTTGCTGTCTTGGTAACAGATGCGCCAGCGAGACACGCACCAACAATTTGTCCTGTTTTGAACTCTGGCCAGTGTTTCAGTTTCATTTTTCAAACCCCTGTATGTATGTATGTGTGTGTATGTATGTATGTATGTATATTGCAGAATAACTTATTTCTTTATTCCATCCCTGCAAGCCAGACCCATCACTTCACTGCAGTTTTCTCTCTCCAGCAAGTTCAGCAAAGCATTATAGACAGAAGTGTCTTCTGCATGTTAAAACTCGACTTAATTAATTAAATCTGAATGTGAGTGTGAAGTTGGATGCCAAAGGAGGAAGAAAGAGGATTTTCTGAGTAACTGTCAGCTTAACCATTAAAAACCACAAACCCACGCGAACCCTGTCAAACAGCCCGACGATGACAACAACTCCCACTCCGAGCAGGGGCCCCCTAAACACACACACACACACATATGCGCACGGACAAAGTGAGAGGTGCTTGTACGTCACAGACAGCCTATGTGTGCCTGCGTGTGTGTGTGTGTGTGTGCACATGTGTGCGTATGTTGTGTGTGTGTGTGGGCGAGGCAAATGTGTGTGGGTGTGTTTGAGTAGGAAGACACGCTTGACTCGCATCAGCTCTGCAAATTAAAGGAATCTTCATGTTTTTTTGTTTTTTTTTCCATCGCCACCCCCTTTTCTCTCTCTCTCTCTCTCTCCCTGTCTTTCCTTATGTTTCTCTAGTGTGTGTTCGAGGTCAGCTATTTTCAGATATATACCAAATAAGATCGCGTGTGGCATTAATATGGGAGTTTTAGATATGTATGTGCCTGTATATTTACTGAACATATGCAAAACAAATACCATAATTTAACCATTTTTATTAGCTTTTTTGCTATATTGAAGGCACATAGTTGCATGTTAAAACATTCTGGGCAACGTTTTTTTTTTTATCTAAATGTATAGATTTTATAGATCTTTTACAATATTTTATAAATTTTTTCATTTAAATGTACACTTTTAAATCCAACCAAAAAAAGGATTTGTGTGTGTGTGTGTGTGTGTGTGTGTGTGTGTGTGTGTGTGTGCGTGCGTGCGTGCGTGCGTGCGTGCGTGCGTGCGTGCGTGCGTGTGTGTGTGTGTGTTTGATATCCATCCAATGGATGTCTATCCAAGTTTTAGAAACAATAAATAAAAACTTGACTTCTAATTGATGATTTGGTATCAGAAGTGGCTTATATGAAAGGCAAAGGCCTCTAGATTACGCTTATTTTACCAGAATAAAATATGATCATGCCTTGATTTTTAATTATTTAATTAGGACAGTAAGGTCTGACTTTACTGAAGTCTTGTCACTTAACAGAAATAATGTACAGTATAGAATATAAAGTCATGGTGCAGTGGAAAAAGAATTAATATTGTGTATGACTCTTGGACGTCTGCATCCATACATCTCTGCAATGACTCAAATAACTTATTAATTAAGTCATCTGGAATAGCAAAGAAAGTGTTCTTGCAGGACTCCCAGAGTTCATCAAGATTCTTTGGATTCATCTTACCCTAGACATGCTCAATAATGTTCATGTCTGGTGACTGGGCAATCCTGGAGCACCTTGACCTTCTTTGCTTTTAGGAACTTTGATGTGGAGGCTGAAGGATGAGGAGGAGTGCTATCCTGCTGAAGAATTTTCCCTCTCCTGTGGTTTGTAATGTAATGGGCAGCACAAATGTCTTGATACCTCAGGCTGTTGATGTTGCCATCCACTCTGCAGATCTCTCGCACGCCCCTATACTGAATGTAACACCAAACCATGATTTTTCCTTCACCAAACTTGACTGATTGCTATGAGAATCTTGGGTCCATGCCGGTTCCAATAGGTCTTCTGCAGTATTTGTGATGATTGGGATGCAGTTCAACAGATGATTCATCAGAAAAATCTACCTTCTGCCTCTTTTCCAAATGATCAACCAGAAGTTATTATTTGTTGCTCTTACAACTGGGATCGACAACAAGACTTTTGTCAGGTAATGTCAGGCTCAGTGGTTAGCACTGTCGCCTCACAGCAATAAGGTCGCTGGTTCGAGCCCTGGCTGGGCCAGTTGGCTTGGTGTGGAGTTTGCATGTTCTCCCCGTGATTGTGTGGGTTTCCTCCAGGTGCTCCGGTTTCCACCACAATCCAAAGACATGCGGTGTAGGTGAATTGAATAAGCTAAATTGGCGATAGCGTGTGTGAATGAGTGTGTATGGGTGTTTCCCAGTACTGGGTTGGGGCTGGAAGGGCATCCACTGCGTAAAACATATGCTGGATTAGGTGCCGGTTCATTCTGCTGTGGCGACCTCTGAAATAGAGACTAAGCCGAAGGAAAATGAATAAATATATATATATATATATATTGTCTTTAACAAGGTCAAAAAAATTATTCAAATGCACTTTTTCCACAATGTTGACGAAACATTATGCTATTTTTCTAAATGCATTTATTTTAAAACCAAACTCATTTTAAAATATTTTATCTAAATGGCTTTTGTCATTATTTTTGTAATAAAACAGAGGAAAAGTATTTTTTCACAGTAATTTTTAAATCAAAATCATGACTTTTTAGATGCGCATTCTAGAATTTATTCGGTAAATGTGTTTCCATCGTAGTTTATGTGCATTTTTTCTTATCGAATAAAAGTTTATCATACTCAATTGTTTGCAAACATTTTTTATGCACATTTTCAAAGTGTATGCGCATCTTGCTGTTTCCATTAAGCATTTTTCATTAAATATTCCAAAATGTGCATAAAAATAAGTGAATGGAAACAGCTATTGAGACATTTGTTTAGTTATTTTCCATCATTCCACAAATGTTTTCAATATTAATTGCATTTATGCATATTTACATATATAAATATATCCCTATTCATGCATTCATATACAAGTATAATGCATTCTGTCAAGCAGAGTGAGGTAAAGCCACGCCGTGAAAACATCATCAGATTCCCTTGAGAGCAGATATGCTTTACGAAACTAGTAACAGGATCTGTGATTGCAGGCAAGGTGCTGTCGCTTGTCATTTCTGTCACATAAGATGGAAAAAGGCTTGGAAGAGCTTTTGTTTTGAGGAATAGACCAACACAGAAGTGGGGAGGATGACAGCAACCACCACGCACTTCCTCCAGGGGCTGTTCGCCCGGGCCTTCTTCCCAAAATAACTCAAGATGCTCAGGCAGATGGGAGGCTGCTGATGCGCCCCTCCATTTAAAGATACATGATTACTTTCCATTTTAATATGCAGCTTGTGCATTTCTTAAAGGATTAGTAGTTCGCTTCCAGAATCTAATTTCCCTGATAATTTACTCACCGCCTTGTCATCCAAGATGCCAATTTCTCTCTTTCTTCAGTAAGAAAAAAATGGTTTTTTCACAGGATATTTCTCTGTGGACTTCTATGGTGCTCAGTGGTTTGAACTTCCAATCTGCAGTTTCAAAGGGCCCCTAAATTATCTCCACTGAGGAATAAATCAGTCATTTTGTTAAAAAAAAAAAGATGAAGCTGCACTTGAACTGCATTTTGGAAGCTCAAACCACTGAGCACCATAGAAGTTCACTATATGGAGAAAAAACCTTCTAGAAAGAACCAAATTAACATCTTGGATGGCAAGGGTTTTATAGCAAATGTGAACTGAACCTATTATCTGTTATGGGGACACAATGCTGGGTTGTTTTAACTCACTCAAATTTGGACAAACCCAACTGTTGGGATAATATTTTCAATTGGGTTGGTCCATATTTGTCCCAAAATTCATCATATTTAGAGTGTAGAAAAAATTTACTTCGATATAGATTCTGCTGTTGTTTTAGATTAGGTGTTAAAATAAGCTGGATTTTTATTGATATGCGACAAAAACATTGCGGCTGTTTTGAATGTACAGTCCTATTATCAGTGTACTCAAGTGGGCTTTGGGGGGATTTCTCGCCTAAGAAAGCGTGTGTGAATTTCCTGTCTGTAGACGAGAAGAATCGTCACACAGGTCACATGTCTGCATTGTATGTTGCAAAACATTTTGCATGGTTTGGACATTATAAAATGTGTTTTTAAAAACAAAGGTTGTCAAAGTTCGTAACATGCACTTAAAAAAAAACAACAACTTGTTTTTTAAATCAATATATTTAGGTCAAATATATGGAAAAACCAAACAGTGTATAAAAAAAAAGTCATTTTAATTTAATTTAAAAAATACATTTAAAATAAAACATTTTAGGTTTGTCCATATTATACAATAATAAAAGGTGCATATATTTTTTAATGATAATTTTAGCAGCCAGACCTGAAACTATATTATATATTTCATAAAATGTTTGTATCAGTGCTGGAGTGTAACCATCAATTTTTTAACGTTCAGTTTCATTTTAATAGCTTTTTTGCAGCCAAAACTTTATAACAAGTATTTATTTACCAAACCCAACTTTCTAAAGTGAACCTTGAAGTAAAAAGTTCTAAAATATTCAATATTGTTTTCTTGTATTCATAAAGAAACTAGCATATTGTGTAACGTGTAATCATAGTGTAATCTGTGCTGCAGTTTAAATGTCAAAATTTTATTTCACATTGTTAAAATCGCCTTCTAGCGTCCTTTTTTATTAGCTTGTTTCACAATGAAAACTAATGCATAAAGTAAAAATTGCTACTTTTTTCAACTAAACATTTGTTTTTAGCAGTCAACTCTGCATGTATTTGTTCTGATTCTATGACTTTAAAGTCCTCATGAAATCAAAATAACGTTTTTTAGATGTTAGCATCAGTATGCTAGTCTTAATCATATCTATAAGCAAGTGTCCTCCAAAACAGCGACAAAAATCACATTTAGAAGATATAAACATCCAAAACTTGCAGATTGTCGCTTCCGCCTAAATGCATCATCTTTTTGACATCACCTCATAGCCTACTTCCATTTCCCATAAGCAACCTTTAACCGTCACAATTTAAACTTCGACCAATAGAAAATCATAGGCTGAATCGCATTTTGTATTAACTTGTTTCTCAAGCCACGAATTTTTATCATAAATTTATATCACTAACTTTTAAAAGTAAAACCTTGCATGAAAAACATTTACCACTGTAAAAAGTGCAATAATGTGCCCCGGTTTCCCTTATTTACATCTACGAACATGGACACCACAAAACATGGTGTGCTGGCCCACTCAAGGCTGTGTGGGTTAGCGTCGAAAAAAACCACTGTATCACCAAAGTAATATCCCTAAATATGTCATCATGAATGTGTGTGTGTTTACCGTGTATGACCGTTCAGGTCTCCTCTCTCTCTCTCTCTCTCTCTCTCTCTCTCTCTCTCTCTCTCTCTCTTTCTCTCTCTCTCGGCCGTATTCCGTCCCACGCGCAGCGCCGCCCACGCGAGGATTTGCGTCAAGCAGGCGCGTGGGAGTGAGAGAGCAATGCAGCTTTACATCGGAATATCCCCGCACAAGAGAGAGAGAGAGAAAGAGAGGTAGACATATCGAGAGAGAGACAGAAGCGATGAGCCTTCAACGCACTTTCTCTCCTGCGCGAGAGGCGGAGCGCAGCGTCGAGACACCGGCGAGCACCGGGAGCAGTCGCGCGCTCCAGCTGCGGAAAAGAGGTACGTAAAGATGATATCCTACACAATTCATATATGTATGTATACAGGCATTTATCATTGGAGGGTAGACAAAGCAGATTATGATGGTCTGAGCTTCTATAGACTTGTATAGAGAGAGTTCTATGCATTAGATTCACTGGTGCATGTGAGGCAATAGTTTGAGGGGATTTGCAGTTTGCATTGTAAAGAATAGTGTGATGCACTGTTGTGTTTGCAGCAGAATGAACTTATGTGTGGCATGGTCTGTTTGCATTTTGAGGTGGTGTAATTGTAAAAGAATTTTGACACTAAGTTAGGTGCCTGTGTGCACTTGAGCAAGATGCTCGAACTGTGCCAAATGGATTTCCCCTGTAATAAAGCCGGTCTGAATCAAAATATCTGATAAATTACTTGCATGCCAAGTGTAAAAATGTGAAATGCTTCTATAAGGAACAGAAGATGGACATGTTATTTTTATTTACACTCATTAATTTCTGTTTGAAAGCAAAATAAGGATTGTGTTAACTACAACGTTTTGCAAATTTTTGGATATAGTTTGAGCTTTGAATGCATTAAAAGTTTGCAACCAAACATTATTCATTGCTATGATTTATTTATGTTAGTCATTGAAGATGCCAACTTGAATTATGTGTTAATGAAAACAAGTAAGTACTGTATAAAGTTGCCTAAATAAGATTTATACCCACAACTTCATAAGCTTTTATTTGAAATAGTGCTATTTCATCAATAAGCTTGTAGAGTGCAGTCCACTGAATACATTTATCTAAACACAATTAACTCAGAGCTTCATTTTCATTCCTGTCAAAAATGAAATATGGCACTATGTTACCCTGGCTAAAGCCTGTCAAAATAATTAACAATAGCTTCTTTGTTAATCACCGTTTACATTAAATCTGCAGACTACTGCAACCCATGATAAGTTCCCTCCAAAAGCTTTTGAAGTTGTTACTAGTAGTTCAGTACATATTGACCATTGGCAATAAATGGGTAAATGCTAAAGTTGTTTCGCTAATTTTCTGGAGGTCTCTAGTATAAAGATGCATTTTTGTCGATCCAGTCACTAAGGGACAGATTGATAAAGTGTGCTAGCCAGACGAAAGTTAACTTGTAAAATGTTGCCAATCAGACAAGCTTAAATTGACAATCCCATGTTTTGTTTTTGAACATGTAGCCATGTCAGTGCTCCTGCCACGCTCCTTGGGCGAGCTTCAACTCTATCGGATCCTGCAGAAGGCAAACTTGCTCTGCTACTATGAAGCCTTCATCCAGCAGGGCGGCGACGATGTGCAGCAACTCTGCGAGGCTGGCGAGGAAGAGTTCCTTGAAATCATGGCCCTTGTTGGAATGGCAACCAAACCCCTTCATGTTCGGCGACTCCAGAAGGCGCTACGGGACTGGGTAACCAACCCTTCCCTCTTCAACCAACCATTGACGTCTCTTCCTGTCTGTAGTATCCCAGTGTACAAGCTCCCCGAAAGTTCGCCCGGCATCCACAGCAATGGGCAACAGAACCAGCTCGTCGTTCCTAGGGCTTTATTACCCACAAGCCCCAGTCCCGGAAGGCTGGATCTCAGCAGGGACGGGACTCCAGGTTGCTCACCGTTACAAGGGGCAAGTGAGAGTCGTTTCTGGGGAAGCGAGAGCGAGCACAGTTTATCTCCATCAGGAGCCTGTTCCCCATGTTCACCTCATGACGCTCTCGATACTCTTGATTCGGCTGGCGTCCAATGTGTGATGGAGTGCGTAGAGCGACTCGCCAAAACATTGTCCAAGAGCGACCCTACGGAGGTCAAAGAACACATTCGCGCTAACAAGAAGCTCAGTAAGATGATCGGCCACATCTGCGAGATGAGCGACGACGATCCACAGAAGGAGGTGGAGATTCGGAAATACAGCGCCATCTATGGCCGGTTTGATTCTAAGAGGCGGGACGGGCGGCAGCTTACAATGCATGAGGTTTGGCTTGTTCTTCTGCTAAATCCTGGCTCACACTGTGCGATTTGTAATAATCATTTACAATTGTAGCTTGTCAGACTGTTGCCAAACATGATGCACACTGTAAGATCTCAGTTGTCATAATGTCAGATTGAACGACAATCAAGACTCGCCAAACACAGATACACGCAAGACTCATTTGGAGTTTAACGTCATCAATCGATGACCTGTTCAGTAACCTGCATTCTGAAATTATATTTCACAGCGAACATAATCTGTAGTTTTAATTTTACTCATAACATGCTTGATAATAAAACCAGGAAAAGAATGATATATTTAAAAGTTTTGATATTTCCTTGAGGTGGTTTGAAGATGATTGCGTCATTAGGTTCAGCACTCTTGTTGGTTCTTGCTGAGTGTGTGTATCACACTGCAAGAAAGAGTCTCTAATCTTGAAAACTTCCAACCAACGATTTTAGGATTTCCAAAATGTGTCTCAGACAACCAAATCGTGACCGGGGTAGTCAAAGGGTAGTCAAAGGATAGTTAAATTTGAACCTGGAGAGGCGCAGTCCTGAAAAAAAAAAACTTGAAAAAACTGTCCACATGAGCATGAGTACAACACCACAGCTTTTTCTAAGTGGTTTGGCTGTTCGTCCACATGCAAACACCGTATCGCCTCACTGAAACTGAAACTACCATCAGGGTGCACTAGGGTCTGTGTAGCTGGTGAAACCGGAGTTTTTGTCTTGTCCATAGCGTCATTTCCTATGTGTGACGTCAAATTGTACACTTCGATCTCCGTTGTTCACAAGATGCAAATCTTGGTGCACCATGTTGACAGCTGAACCAATAACAACCCTTTTTTGAGGCTTCTGATTGGCCAACATGACTTAATGTTTAGGAGTATATCGCCACCTTTTGCTTTGGCTCTTGACAATGCCACTTCATAGAGCGTTTTTGCATTTTCATATAGACAATTCTTTTTTAAAACCATGCTTGTGTGGATGAGATTTTAAAAAAATGAATGAGGAAAAACTCTGTTTACAAAAATACCCATGTACTTGTAGCCATGGCCTAAGACCTTGATTAGGTTGTTCATGTGAGTTTGAGTATGGTTGGAGCAAAGGTTTTCAGGACTGCGACTTTGCAGGACCAAACTTGGCCACTCCTGTGCTAAGTTAACTGGTGATTAGCAAAACGTTTTTACTGTAAATTATTAAGTGATCTATGTTTTCATTGTTTTGTTTACTGTTTAGCTAACAGTGAATGAAGCATCTGCTCAGCTGTGTATGAAAGATCTATCACTGCTAACCCGAAGAGATGAACTTTTCTCACTGGCCAGGCAGATTTCTCGCGAGGTGACCTACAAGTACAGTCGCAGGAGCAGCAGGTAAAGGGATGGTGGTCACATTAAACTTTTAATTTCAGTGAGTTATATTTACATGTCTGCAAATGTAACAGACAGAACACATTACTTGTGCAAATTTCGTAGGGTTCCAAAGTTTCGTTTTGGTGAACCCTGACTTGCGGATTTGTATCGCTTGAAGTCATGTGACCAATATAAGTTGGGCTTTCCCTTTTTGTTGAATAAAAGAATGCTAACTTAAAGTAAAATCTGCAAAAAAGACACAATTTTAAGACTGTTGCAGTGTCTGTAGGAATTTTTGGAGTGCTCAAAGTCTAGCGCAAAACTTCTTTCCGATTTATTTATTTTCTTTCTTTTGATCTAATAGAAAATCCATTGTTAAAATGGTTCATTTACTCTTTCCATGTGGTATCAAATGATTTGTTTAAATTAGGGATGTACTGATATTAAAATTTTGTTCAGTATGATAACCGATATCTCCTTACATTTGAAATCTGATAACCGATATATAGACCAATATTAATATTGATCTAAAAATTTCTGAACCTGATTTCAAAAACTAAGCATTTATTGACTAATTCCAATATGGCCGCCGATGCATATTTAGTTTAAATAGTAGCTGGGATTAATGGGGGAGGGGCTTTCTTATCCAATCGAGTGTCTGATTGGTCAAAATTTGCACACTGTAAAAAGTGATTAATTGACTTTACTTTTAGAAATGTGTAGTAAACTTATTACCTTATAATCTTTTAGCAAATGAACTGTGTATAATTATAAAGATTAAGTCAACTTAACAGTTCCAAGTTACAAAGTAAAATAACTAATTGCTTTTTACAGTGTATAATACCTCACAAATAAGATGAGTTATCAATTTATTTTGTCCATTGTATAATTTTTAGAGTACATAAGCATATACATTAACAAGTATACTTGCTTAAAAGTCACAAAACATATTTGGTTTTAGTTTTATTATGGGTCATATACACTCAAATAAAGATTATTTTCTAAAGTTACGCTCACGTCTTTAGCAATGCCACTGCTTTCACTGCAATTACTTGTTTAAAAACACTGTAAACTCAAAATCCCTCTTTATTTTAGGTCCCACTGTGTTGATGAAGATGAACCATCTCCCAAACGGATTAAATCTGAAGTAAGTTTAAACCAGCGTTCATTTGATATTCATAAACTCCACTGCTACAAACATCTTTATTTGCATGAGACGCCTCAGCTTTGTAAATCAAGCTCCAGGTGGTTTCTTGGGACTTCTTTATCAGTTTTGTGCTTTTGTCACGATATTTATCCGCCTTCCCGTTGTGTCTGAATTAGCGCAGTGTTTGTGCGCTCCATCTCAAGAGAGTAATTAGTGTCATGATTCACTCCGAAATGTCGCGTTCACACAGATTTTCCCAAGAGCGGCGGTCTGCGCCTCTGGGTGAACATCTTAAAAGTAAATGATATTGTTTTCGTGTCTCTGTGGTGCCGCAAAGTCAACAAAACCACTGCAAACAAAAGTCTCAAGACGTCAAATTAAACTGAAATTTGCTGGTTTGTTTTAAAAGGAAGTTGTTTTTATGGGGTTCTCTGAAATGCATAACTGACATATTATAAACAATAGTTATATGTATAATACTACATGTGATTTGTATAATGCTATATTCAGTTTTTAAAAATTAACTGCTGTTCAGCTTTATTATATATTTTATATCTGAGGCCATTGACCTATTAACAGATTTTTGCATCTGAGATCAATATCAAAAATATTATTTGAATACAAAATGTTTATTTTAACACGAAATTCTGTGTTTATTAACATTTACTCTACTGTACCTTATATATTTGAGATCAAAGAACATTTAAATGGTTTTAATTTATAACTAAATATGTTATTCAGGATTGTATGCATCCAAAGAAAAAGAAACATTATTTGATAACTAAACTGAAATTTAAGAATAATAAGTATTGTATTTATTACTATACAGTGTTTCTTTTATTTTATCTGAATGGGCTTTATTGTTTTTTATACTTAAAAAAAACTATATTTGTTATAAAATAATATACAAAATCATGTTTTTTTCAAATATTTATCTTTAAACAAATCTCTCTCTCTCTCTCTCTCTCTCTCTCTCTCTCTCTCTCTATATATATTTATTTATATTTATTTATATTTTTATATATATTTTTTTTTTTTTTTTTTTATTTATTTATTATTATTATTATATTTATATATTTTTTTATTATTATTATTATATGGGGCGACGCGGTGGCGCAGTGGGTAGCACGTTCACCTCACAGCAAGAAGGTCGCTGGTTCGAGCCTCGGCTGGGTCAGTTGGCATTTCTGTGTGGAGTTTGCATGTACTCCCCGTGTTCACGTGGGTTTCCTCCGGGTGCTCCGGTTTCCCCCACAAGTCCAAAGACATGCGGTATAGGTGAATTGGGTAAGCTAAAATTGTCCGTAGTGTATGTGTGTGAATGAGTGTGTATGAATGTTTCCCAGTGATGGGTTGCAGCTGGAAGGGCATCCGCTGCGTGAAACATATGCTGGATAAGTTGGCGGTTCATCCCGCTGTGGCGACCCCAGATTAATAAAGGGACTAAGCCGAAAAGAAAATGAATGAATGAATGAATGAATTATTATTATATATATATATATATATTTTTTTTTTTTTATAAGCCCATTTTGCTTACCGAGGCTGCAATAATTTAATGAAATAAACCTAATAACCAAATAACTATGTTAATAAACAAATAACTCCAGTCTGCAGTTGTAATAATATTTGTTTTTTTATTAATTTAAAAATGTTAAAATTTTACTGTATTTTTTCATCAAAAATGCAGCCTTGGTAAGCAGAGGGTTATAAAATAGGCTTATTTAAAATAAATAAATATAGTTTAGATTTATTTGTGTGTCTATATATTTTTTTCTTAAATATATATATTTTTATTAGTATAAATTATATTTGTTTTTAATATATAATAAATGCAGCCTTGGTTGAAGCTTCTTTTCAAAACAATAAATAATCTCGATATATGAGTATATGATACAATAAACAATATTGTTTTCATATCTCTGTCAGTCTCCTAAGTCAACAAAAGCACTGAAAACAAAACTCTCCAGCTGTCAAATTAAAGCTGGAATTAGCTGGCTTGTTTTGAACGGAAGTTGTTTTCGTGTGGTTTTCTGGATAAAGAACAGCAAACGCACAATCATTCAGGCGGAGAAGCACACAGTGGACAGAAACACATAATTGACATCATCCTGTGGGTGCTTTCTGAATTACCCACGCATTGCTGTGGCTGTCGAACGTCATACGTGGATACAGACACACACTCACACACACACGAACACACGCGCACACACACACGTAAGTGTAAGTGATGACCTCAGAGGGAAATGCGGAGGTTGGCAAGGGGCGACGCAAAGTGAAAAATTGGTTCGAAGGTGACAATGGCCAGTCTTTTAGAATAACAACAGAAATACTGGTGAAGACAAACAGGAGTGTTGCCATGGCAGAGAATTTGTTTTGAGAAATATTATGTTTTATGTTTGCACACAATTGGAGGTAAATAAAAAGCACCAAAGGATAGTTTAAACATCTAAAAAAAAATTTTTTTTCATATGGACGGAATTTTAATTTTAAAATGCAAGAGATATTCAAATTATTGTGAAATTGTAATAAATGAATTGGATGAATTCATGCATTCAACACCCCAAAAATATATATAGATGAGCTTAAACTTCACTATCCCTCTTCATACTTATGTCATTTTTTTATATTTAATTTATTGTAGAAATGCAATATTGTGTATATATTAAGTCTATTGAAATATAGAATAATAATTGAATTATATAAATTATATGCATTTGACAACTATTTCTAATTGTTCAGTTATATATATACATATACATAGTGCTGGTATTATAGAACTTATATATATTATATATATATTCATTCATTCATTCATTTTCTTTTCGGCTTAGTCCCTTTATTAATCTGGGGTCGCCACAGCGGGATGAACCGCCAACTTATCCAGCATATGTTTTACGCAGCGGATACCCTTCCAGCTGCAACCCATCACTGGGAAACATTCATACACATACACTACGGACAATTTTAGCTTACCCAATTCACCTATACCGCATGTCTTTGGACTTGTGGGGGAAACCGGAGCACCCGGAGGAAACCCATGCGAACACGGGGAGAACATGCAAACTCCACACAGAAATGCCAACTGACCCAGCCGAGGCTCGAACCAGCGACCTTCTTGCTGTGGGGCGAACGTGCTACCCACTGCGCCACCGCGTCGCCCTTTATATATATATATATATATATATAATAATAATAATAAAAATTATATTAAATAAAATACTATGTAAAGTATTTAAAAAAATAAAAGTGTAAAGTGTGTATATATATATAAAGTTAAAAGCCCCCAGTAAAGTTAATATCATTTGAATACTACTATTTAATTTTTCTAATAAATTATAATTATGCTATGTTTTTGAATAGTTATTAATCACTCAATTTCAGGACAGATTTGAGAACTTAATAAATATACTTAATAAATATAATAATATACTTAATAAAAAGTAATATAGACAGCACTGTGGTGCAGTGGGTAGCACAATTGCCTCACAGCAAGAAGGTCGCTGGTTCGAGCCCCGGCTGGGTCAGTTGACATTTCTGTGTGGAGTTTGCATGTACTCCCCGTGTTCACGTGGGTTTCCTCCGGGTGCTCCGGTTTCCCCCACAAGTCCAAAGACATGTGGTATAGGTGAATTGGGTAGGCTAAATTGTCAGTAGTGTATGTGTGTGAATGAGTGTGTATGGATGTTTCCCAGTGATGGGTTGCAGCTGGAAGGGCATCCGCTGCGTAAAACAGATGCTGGATAAGTTCATTCCGCTGTGGCGACCCCAGATTAATAAAGGGACTAAGCCGAAAAGAAAATGAATGAATGAATGAATGAAAAAGTAATATAATAATTCCTAATTTAATAATAAACTATTATAATTTCGACTTGACTCAAAAAAAGTTTTATTACAGCTCTTTTGTTTGACCTGTACATTGTCCTACTTCAGTTATTTATATAAATTATTGTATTATGCAAAGAACCAATCATCAAATAGTCGCACTGTGCTTGTTTAATGGCCAAAGTTTCAGATTGTGGGTGAAAACCATGCATCCAACAAACCTTCACCGACATTATAGGTGTAGTTTTAGGAAAGCTTAAATGCAACACAAGTGTAAAACATGATTATTTGTGTGGTTCCTCCCTCCAGCAGCGTGACTTTCCTCCTCTGGTACTGCCGACTGCAGATGTGATGAGTCAGTTTGTGCTAACAGCTTTCTCCATTTGTGCAAATGTCATGTTTGCACTGGAGAATCAAATAAAGGAAGCATCGTATAGAAATGAAACTCTCTTACTTCAGTCTTAGCTGATTGTGCTTAAAGTTTTTTTTTTTCTTCCATGAGCTCAACGTTCTCTCTCTTTCTTTGAGGATGGTGTCTATGATCTTCAGGAGGCCCTTCAGGTTCTTCATTCGCGTCAGGAGATGGTCAGAGAGCAGCTCGCAGTCGCCAAATCTAAAGGAGAGGAGACCATCAGACACAGTCTACAGGTAGATCCAGAGTCCACAGACACACGCTGATGTTTGCAGGATTTCTTTGAAACATTTTAGTGTTTGAAGGTTTCATTTGAACTACATTTTAATAGAATAGTTCACCTAAAAATGAACATTTATTCCCTATTTATTAGTTTCAGACTTTTATGATTTTCTTTCTTCTGTTGAACGCAAAAGAAGATATTTTATAGAGTTTTCAAAATCTGTTAGTGTTGACTTTCATAGTAGGATTAACAAATACTCTGGATGTCAGTGGTTATATGTTTCCAGCTTTCTTCGAAATATTTTCTTTTGTGTTCAACAGAAGAAAGAAAGTCAAAGGGTTAGTAAATGAATACAGAATATTCAATTTTGGGTGAACTATCCCTTTAATGTTTGTTTTAGGTTTGAAAGCTTATTTTAAGCTAAAGTGTTAATTTAAATGTTGTTTAAAAACAGTGTTTGTTTGAATGTTTTAAGTTTTGTTTGAAGGTTAGTTTGAAAGTTCTTTGAACATTTTTTTTATTTGATTTAAAGTTGATTTAAAATATATTTGTTTAAAATATATTTCTTTGAATGTCTTAAGTGTTGTTTGAAGTAATTTAAAGCAATTACAAACATTTAAACTTGTTTTCGCATCAAACAAAAAAAAATTAAGAAGAAAAAACAAACAAATTTTGATGTTTGCCATTATTCTATGGTTTTATTATTATTGTTTATGTCTGCCTTTTTGCACATTGGTGTGCATATTCACCTCGGTGCACATTGTTTAGTAATGAACCGTTAAACATCAGCGATAAGCGCAAGCAAAAACCATCCCGCTGTGCTCAAGCTTTAAATTTTTTAATGTTTTGAAAACTTTTCAAAAGAACTTAGTTTGAACTTTATTTGAATTTTTATTTTTATTTTTCTTATTTCAAATAATGCAGATGAATATCAAATACAGAGCATTAACATAAAAGCAGAACAATACAAAAAATAAATACAATAAATAAATAACATCATATAAATTAAGTAAACCAAACCACATACAAAAAAAAAAAAAAGGGGGGGGGGGGGGGGGTGGTGGAGTTGCTAATATCATAGCCTTAATTATTGTTTTGTCTCGTTATGTGTTTGCTAGCATTGTGGGTTGCAGAAATTCAGAAATGTTCCCCATTTATTAAAATAAATTTCAGTCCTTCCATGTAAACTGTAGGACAGTTTTTCAAAAGCTGCAACTCGTCCTAACTCTGAGATCCACTCGAAGATCTACTGAAAGATTTCCAGTTTTTAACAATCACCCGTCTGCCTAGCATGATACAGCTCTGTATCCACAGTGATTCAGCTTTATTCATGTGGCTTAAGAGACAGGGGTCACCAAGGATGTATAAGCTTGGGCAAAAGTCATACTGGGTCTGCAATATCTTTACAAGGTATTCATGCACCTCTCTCCAAAAATATTGGACTTCTGGGCATTGCCATAATACATGAAATAGGTCATGTATTATGGGGTCATGTATTATCTCTTAGTAGTCCAGTAAAATGTATGTAAAATTTTAAACTGTATAAGACGTGTTCTAACATCTCTAGACATTAATTTTAAATTCCCAGCAATTTTTCCCCAGTTCTCATCTTCAAATGTGCATCCCAAATCTTTTTCCAATATTAACTGCGATTTGCTTTTAAACAACATTTGTATTGGTTTCATTTCAACAAAGTTTTAAAGATACAGCTGAATGTTTTAAAAAGTGTTTATTTAAATGTTGTTTGACAACTGTGTTTGTTTGAATGTTTTAAGTTTTGTTTGAAAGTTGTTTGAACATTTTAACGTCCTTTATAAATGTTTTTATACATTTTTGAAAGCTTACGACACAATTTTGCTTCAACAAGCTTTAAATTGAAGTTCAAACAATTCTGAAAATTAAAAAATGTTCAAAGCTTTTTTTAAAGCCGTTTAAAATATATTTGTTTAAAATATATTTATTTTAAAGTCTTAAGTGTTGTTTGAAGTCAGTCTTAAAGCAATTTAAACATTTGAACATGTTTTCGCATCAAACATGTTATTTAGTAACAAGGCATTAAACATCAGCGATAATAGCAAGCAAAATCCCGTGTGCACAAGGCTTAAATGTTTGAAATGTTTTGAAACCTTTTTGACAGAACTTTGTTTGAACTTTATTTAAAAGTGCAAATCTTTTAAACAACGTTTGTTTTGAAATATTTGGAAAATATGTTTGAATTTTGGTTTAAGTACTTTAAGTTTTGATGTTTGTTTGTTGTTTAATTCACTTTTATGCTTTTAATGCATTTTTTTGCGCTCAGCTCACATTGAGTGTTTGTGTGCGCAGGTACAGCTGGACTCTTTGTTGGCCAAACAGGTGGAGCTCCTGCGGGACGCTGCTGTCCAGGAGAGATTGAAATCTCTGGACTGGCGGATTCCAACAGCGGCTCTAAAATACCTCACACCCACCGCTCAGCACTGCAACAGCGGACTCTCACATCTCTCTGGTGCGTTTTTTTTTACATTTGCTAACTGCCACTTTACCATTGTTTGTGTGAGCAGTTGTGTAATTTCACCTTTCTGTTTTTTTTAAATCCAGGTGAAAAACCTCTAAACTTGCGTCTGTCCGATGTTCCACTTGGTCGTCAGTTGGCCAATGAGCTCAAACGGCATCATAAACACAACACAGAGGAGCGACATCATAACCAACACACCTCTGAAGAGAGAGTGACGGCGGGCACAGGTCAGTGCTCACAACGCTAGTTAATAGCGACACCGGTGGCCATTAAGTGAACTGCAGATAATGGCTTGTTTCTTGCTCTAGCACACAAGTTATGAGGCGTTCACACCGGATGCATCTTGCATGAATAAATTAATTTATTTGCGCATAATTGGACGCTTGAACGGTTTGAGTTTACTCGCTTCATTCGTGCGTGCAATTCGCTTCATTTGCATGTGAAATCAAAGACTATAGAACACACAAGACATGTCACTCGTATAGTTTTGAATGGGGAAAAGTGTAACGGTCAATATAGCGAATGAAGCCCTGTCTTCTAGTACAGGAGCCAATCAGTGATAAACTGACGATTCTTCAGGGGAGGGGCTTGGACCAGACGTGAGTTTCTGCAGATTTTGTGTGATTCGAGCGTTTAGAAATGAAACTAAAGAGACAGTTGTTGTTTAAATTTGTTGGTGATTCTTAATATAAAATGTAATCGTAAGCTTGGCAAGCAATTTTGGAGAATTTGTTTCCACATTCAAACAGAATACCCGAGCATATTGCCGAGAGACGTTTCAAAGATGGCTGCAGAGTGAAATGACTTGCCTTAAAGGAACTTTGGTGAAACTCACTTCACAACAGACGCAAAATTACTCCAGTTTTGTAGCAAAATGGCTGACATGGATTTTGTTGACAGGGTAGCTGTGCTTTATGTGATATGGAATGTTGAAAAGGGTGGACTCTCTTCAGCCATTACTAGAGCAAGCTCCTGATTGGTTAATGCAGCGCGAATTTCCACCAAAGTTCAGATTTTTCAACATTATATGCGAATTATGCATTAAGCACATCAAACGCCCCAAAACGATCAATGTCATTCACTCGAATCGTGTCTTTCACGCCATCTCAGTCAGGATAGCAGATGTCTAATTTTGTCTTTGCATTGACATGACATGTAAATCACTCACGCTTAACGCTTCATCCGCGTCTGGTGTGAACGCACCAAACATCACTCCCAAAAAAATTGGACATACCATTGTAGTGATACAAATAATAAATATTGTAATAAATAAAAATACAATAAAAACTAAATAAATAACAGCGCATTAAGAATAAAACAGCAAGTTAAGAAAGCGTCTGTTGTCGGAATGTGGATTTTTGTACAAACGATGCCATTCACCAGCATCATGTCGACAGTTGAGGTCATTACACTGTTTTTTGAAACAATTAACATGTTTATTTAGCAAAAACTGTATCAAATTACTCTGAATTGACTATATAAACTTTCCACTTGAGACAAAATGCATATAAAATTAGATTTTCAAATAAATACTGCTCTTTTAAACATTGTATTCATCACTACGTCCTGAATAAAATGTATCACGTATAAAAATGACATATAATATGTATACATTTTATTATTAAAACACTATATTCACATCACAATAAACTATACCAAAAATCAACAACCCTAACAAACTGGTGTGACTTTTAAATCAAGCAAAAATGAAGACAGATAGACCATTACGTAAATTTTTGGCTGACAATTTTTTTTTCTTCGTGAAATCATTTACATTTGCAATTTCATCCCCCTAGCAAAGATCTTCTAATGTTGGGTGACGACATTCAAATGGCACCAATCAAAAAGCCTAATTTATTGGCTTTAATATGTCAAGCTTTGCAAATCTTATTAGGCCTATATATAATAGCTTAAATTTTTAAAAAAAATTACATTTAAATTTTTTTACACTAGTTTCTTTGCTGGGCAATAGGGAAAAATCAAGACAAGACAAGAAAAAAAATTGTGGTGCTGCAATAAATCACGGTCAATGTTGTGTCAATTTTATTGCGTTAATCTTACTGCGTTCATTTTATTTCGACCTACTTTGCATCACTTATATCTGCTTGCTTAATCGACTATAAAAAGTGCCACACTTTCCACTCTACCCCCAATGCATTCTGGGATTCCTGCACTTTTTGCAAAGAATACATGTGGCTGTGCCTTAAAAACTGTCCAAACCGTGGGACCTCTGAAGTCAGCGTAACGTTTTTTTTTTGTCCACCCACCTTCTGGAACAGCCTTCAAATGCTGTCTAGGTAGAGCTCTAATCTTCAAAGAAGAATCTGCTACATGATTACCACAGCTCCTGTTGGACCGTGCAACAAACTGGCACTGTTTTATCGCAGTATCATCCTGGCACATCGACACCTACAAACGCACTCCATTAAACCCCCCCCAAACGCTTCAAACGTAACTTAACTTTCTTTTTGGTAATGTATGCAATCTCTGGCATGCAAATGTAGCACTTTCTCTGTGAAACTCCTACCTGCCTGCGCAAGCTGCGTTCGCGAGTAGGTGAAAAAAAAGGGGGGGCATAAGGATTCACTTGCTTGTTTGACGTTTTCGGGTTTTTCTTCCGCCACCAATGTGGGCAGAGCCTGATGTCAATCAGTGTCATTTACTGAGCACACTGATCTCAATGAGCTGAAAAATACGCTTAATGCACTCAACTGGGTTGTTGGGTTTGAAATGGCATAAAAAGTACCAGGCTTTATTTTGGCGTAAGCACTTGCGACTGACTGGAATTGGCTGAAATTTGATGAGTATTCCAACGTGGTGGATTTTTGGGGGGCACTTTTACTGTTGGTGAAGTGTTTTTAACACACTGCACTAAATACATGCAAATTATATTAATAAAGCATCATAATGCAAACCTCAAAAGGGTTCAGAGTTGGAAGTTCTAATGTGTCATTCATTTCAAAGAATTTCTTAAAAGTAATTGCAGTTTTATAAAAAAAAAAATTTATTATTTTTTTTACAAAGTATTGCATGCATTAATTATGCAAAATATTGATCTTTGCCTTTAATGCAAGCATATCTTAAATTTCACGTGTTTCCATATTTAATCTTATTTATAAGAATACTCATACAAAGCAGTAAACATATAAATTAAATTAAAATACATTAATTAAATTTCCCAATATATCCTACAAAAAAGTAATTTATCATATGAAATGGATAATTTTATAGTGCAAAGGTTTACATCTGACACTAATTAATCACATTTGTTAATAATGAAGTATTTTATATAATAAAAATAAAGTATTTTCTTACATCTTAAATGTAATTTTACAGTTTCATATTTTAGAACGTTTACATTTTTATAAACATCACCATATAATGAAACATACAGTATATGTTTGCATTTGCTTTTTGACACTTGTACTCTTGTTTAACATGTTTTAAAACCACAGATGAACCAAATACATTAAGACATTAATAAATTTATATTTATAATACACTGTGCACATCAATTTGAATGAAATTTAAGGTTTATGGAATAATAATAAAACTCAGTAGTAATTTATAAAATTTAAAACTATTTTCATAAAATCATGTTTATTTTTCAGATTTCTTTGTTTTGCTAAATACAAAATATTATTCAGCTAAATATGTATCGTTATTTAACTTGAATAGATTATTTCCTCATTCAGGAACTTTATAATTTCACTTTTTTTTTATAATCAAAGAAATCTTAAAATATCATGTCTTAATTGTCATATTACTTGTTACATAAAAAATTGAACCAAATACATACTAAATAGTTTTTTCTTTATTTAATTTTATTTTATTGTATTTTTTGGGGTGGATAAATTAGCAAAATGTTAATAAAAAGTTTTCAGTGAGTAATAATTTATCACATTGAATAAAAATAAATAATAATTAATAAAAGATTGTAACACTTTACAATCAAGTTCTACATTGTAACCATTAAATAAATATATAAATAAATAATTCAAATAAAAAATACTACCTGCATATTTCACAAGTTTCTAACACTTCAAAACATTAAAAAAGATTAATAAATATAAACTGTAGCAACTTTATGGTTCATTATTACCTGATGTTATTGAATGCAAATAAATAATTTCCTTTTTTCCATCTAACTTTATTCAGGAAATCTACAATACATTATAAATTAATCCAAATTATAAAATGTTGCCTTTTTATTTCAGAAAACGGGTCTCAAAAGGAGCTTTTGGACAAGAAGAAGATCAAATCAGAGCCGGAGGATTCCAGATAACATCCTCAACATCTTTATCAAACCGCCGTTTGTTTGCTCAGTGAATTTAGAACCGAAACTGTGTGGCCTTATGAACTGTAAATGCCTAGAGATTAATTTATTTTGTTTCTGTTTTATTTGTACAAATTATTTTTAGTTCTAATTTTAGAACATAAAACACGAATGTCCTGCAGTCGGTGTGCACAGAGAACTGTCTAAGAGTGTATTTGTGACTGTACATAATCTGTGTTTGCATGTCTTATTTTTATCGAACCTATTCGTTATTCAGCACTGAAGTTTCGTAGAAAACGCTTGTGTGTAGTCCTTAGATTAGTAGGTGATTTTAAGGTTAAATGATGACATCTGTTCGTATTGGTTTGTCGGTGAGGATGAACGTAACTTCGTAAAAGAAAACTGAATATTTAGAATTAGCTTTGCGTGTTTTTATGATCGTGTCACTTTCGATGTTAGTACTAGAAAAACAGTTTGTAGTGTATTTGTTACCAGCCTTATTCTCAGCATAAAACATTGTGTATATTGCTGTCATTAAATGTTACAATGTGACAGATTGTTTGCAAAACAGTTCGCAAACGTTTTTTTTTTGTTAGCTAGCTGTGCTAGTCTGTTGTGTAGTAGTCTTTTTCTATGCACATGTGTCAAGTGTTTGTATCTTGTCTTTGTGAAACCGTTGTACGAATAAAACTAACCCAGAAAAGTTTTTAAAAATGGCATTTCTAGTGTTCTAAGACTGTGATTTTGAGGAGAAACAAAAGGTAAAATAGTTGCGTTTCTGAGTTGTTGCGACCGTTTTTTTTTGTTGTTGTTTTTTTCGTATTGTGATGCAGTTCCTAGAGAAACGAAATATTAAATGAGAAAACAGTGGGCGTGGCTTGTTTTGTTCTACTGTGAGCTGATTGGATGTAGAAAAGTAGGCATTTCATTCAGAAAGATCACGAAAAGGTTTTCGGGAGAGTTATTACCTAACAGACTTCTCCTCCTCATCATTTCTGTTTGTTGTCATAGTGCTAACCCAGGCTCATTCTGATTGCATACGGCTATGTACATCTCTGGAGAGAGCAAAATATGTCCCAGGATATGTCACGTAAATCCACCAGAGGCTGCTGTCGACTGACTGTCTACTAACTGAATGACTGACCAATCGATTAACCCACCCTTCCCCTTCCCTAAACCCAACCAATAGTGTTTTAAAAAGCATTGATTGACCCACCCACCCCCTTCCTAAACCCAACCGCAGTGTTTTAAAAAGCAATCCAAAAAAAGAAAAGCCCTCACCTGATTTTTACTACGTTTTTTTTAGATTTTACCAAATTCTCACCCTGTTATTTACTTGTTTATTTAAGTATTACTATTTTATATTTATGTCTTGCTTTCTGGAACCGTTCTTCACCGGACTCGAACCCCATTGTCACGGTCAACTCCATTCTGCATCTCAAGTCCGCCGACGTACATGTCGAGCTACCGGACAAACTGATAACAGCAGAAAAGCCGTCCATACGGAGGTAAGCGGTCAGCTGGTAAGCGAGAAAAGGAATGGCGTCATACCAAACCGTAGCATTCATTTTAAAGATGAAATACAGCCATACGTACTTCTGGTTACATAATTCGCGATCTCAAGAAATGTGTATAGGGCTACGTTTTCAAAATGAGCCTATGTTGCATAGCGCTGTCAAAACTGAAGGTTGGAGGGGCGTGGTGTTAGCTATGCCCAATATCTCAGGCAGACATAATCTGAGAATTTTATGGTAAACAAACGGAAGTGCATTTTCAGATTTTAATTTTAGATTACAAGGGCAAACTATTTTTTTTTTCTTAATGCTATGCACAGATGAATTGTTCATCACAAAACTAGCAATGTGAGCTAATAAAATCAATATGGTTAATTTTGATTTCATGTGCACTTTAAAATAATATATATGCAATTAATTAGATTAATTGCTTTTAAATACCTTTGCAACATTGAAGTAAGCTGTGATTGTACAAAAATGCAAAAAAATACAACTCAACATCGGACTTCTGGCACATTTCACGTCTCATTGCTATTTAACTTCACATCATTAAAACACGGATCATAATCTGGAGGCAGTTTATGAATCGAGCTGATGCAGCAGGTTCCGGTGCTGTTTATGTCACACATGTACGTTAATGCAAAGCAGATATGCGCCCACACACACACGCACACACACACACACTCACACTCTTTACGTGTTCATTAGCGGTTTAGATCTAAAGCAGCCCTACACGGGTGTTCCTCGGGAGACACGTCACTGCAGTAAGCTACCACCTACAGTGTGTGTGTGTGTAGCTGCGGTGACCCAGATGTGTGGGCGGAGCCTGAATGTGGGCGGAAACATTTCGAGCAAAGATGCTTACAGTACAGACCTGTTTATAAGAGTTTGTCTTGATAGAAGCGAAATATCTATAAGAACAGATTAATTTAATTTATTTTTCAAAATAGTTTTCTTAAACATTAGCCTACTTTGGTCTGACAGGCAGTGCAGGAATTCCCAGGAGGTCACTCATGGTTGAAGAAATTTCCATTACATAAGATATCTGATTTTATATATTTATATATAGTTTTTTTTTATTGTTTATTGTTGTAGCTATATCTAACATTTTTACATGTATATTAAAATCTGAAATTATATTTAAGTAATTTATATTATCATGTGTACCAATTATAACTAAAAACAATTAATTTTAGCCAATAACAATAAGTTATAGTTATGAGCATTATATATATATATATATATATATATATATATAGTTATATACCACCTATAGTGTGTGTGTGTGTATCTGCGGTGACCCAT
>CAIGQV010007757.1:15405615-15422647 GCA_903798115.1 Danio jaintianensis
ATCGTATGATACCGATATGGCTGCAGATATATTGTCTTATTCGACTGATAACAGTAAAACTAATAATAAGCATTTATCGTCCAATACCGATGTGGCTGCAGATATATTGTCTTATTCGACTGATAACAGTAAAACTAATCATAAGCATTTATCGTCCAATACCGATATGGCTGCAGATATATTGTCTCATTTGACTAATAACAATAAAATTAATGAGCATTTATCATCCGATACCGATATGGCTGCAGATATATTGTCTTATTCGACTGATAACAGTAAAATTAATAATAAGCATTTATCGTCCAATACCGATATGGCTGCAGATATATTGTCTCATTTGACTAATAACAATAAAATTTATGAGCATTTATCATCCGATACCGATATGGCTGCAGATATATTGTCTTATTTGGCTCATAACGGTAAAATTAATAATAAGAATTTATCATCCAGTATCTATATGGCTGCAGATATATTGTCTTATACTGTTGATAATAATAAGCATTTATTTTCCGATATGTCTGCAGATATATTATGCATCACTATTTTTAAAACAATGAGCATGAGTAGTACACAATGACAGAATTTACATCTTGGGCTGAATTATACCTTATAAATACAGTAAATAAACTAACTCAAAATTATATGAACCATATCTTTTACATCAAAACAATCCCATATTTTTTTCTTAATAACTTTGTATCATTACACCTTTAATCATAATAGTTACATACTTTTTCATGTGAACTGGTCTCAATAAATCGGTTTCCAATCTTTAATTTAAAAAAATATTCCTATATTAGATGTCAATAATGTGACTAGTAAATTGTGCATGTGGAAATTTCAGTCAACCAAAAGTGATTTTACAAAAATTATGCAAATGTAACTTTTAATATTGCCGTTGTTATTGGTTTTAACACTAGAAGTACAGCATGAATACAAACAGTAGTATCAGATGAATCATTCTCAGCAGACTAACTGCCATCTGAGGTTTATCTGAAATGACGGCACCAGCTGACACGTGAGTGTGAGTGAGTGTGTGTGTGTGTGTGTGTGTGTGCGTGCGTGTGCGTGTGTGTGTGTGTGTGTCACGCTGGCATGGTAGTCATCAGTTCATTCCATTTCTGCAATGAAAAAGTGCATCTTCAGCCAAATAGCAATGTCATATTATGTCACAAATTGTTTGTGTGTAGTGGAATATCAGATGAGGAAAAACATGGAAATACCCTGGTACTTCTCAGTTAGTGGCAGCTGGTTCATTTTCTGGTGTTTTAGTCGCCAGGAGCCAAAATATGTTGCTGTGAATCTATAAGCATGCAGCTCTGTAGAAATGTCAGCTGTTTTGCTGGTTATTTGAGCGATTTTCATTGAGCTGGAAGAAGATAATGAAGATGTTGTTACAGAATCATCTCACTTCCAGGTGTACACACACACACACACACACACACACACACACACAAAGATACAGTATATACATGCTCAGACACGTTTTCACAGGGTTTGTGATTCTTCTGTAGGCATTTTAACAAGGACAGTATAACCTTACACGTGCACAAATTATAATAACTTTTTTATTAATAATAATTTTTAATTAATAATAAGTTACTTCTCTAGTTTTTACTTTTGCTTCGACACAAAAATACACAGTTTTTTTAATTATTCACTGTAAACACCAAGGAATTTGAATATGGTTATCATTTTATACCATAGTATCACTACAGTACTTTGTTGTCTGTGCTTACTGGAGATTAGCATATGTATATTTTTGAAAATATTGTATAAAAATTAAAGTACAGAGAAAATGATTTCTGGTTTCTTTTGATCTTAAACCCAATTTGGATGTTGCTAATAAGTGTCATTTACTAATTATTAAATATATGCTAGGTGTTGATAATGATTTATAAGGGAAAAAAAACCTTTATAAGATTTTAAAGTTATGTTTGGGAAACTATAACTTACTTTAAAGTGTCAGATTAACTAGAGAAGTGTTGCGTTTCTGAAATGACCAAATAGCAATTTATGCTAATAATGCTAGTTCTTTTAAGAAAGTTTGCTATTACTATGTTGCTAAGCTAACAATGTAATGCGTGTGTAAGCAAAGTGCGCACTGGCGAAGCAAATTCACAATTGATTTTACAAGAGTTTGCTGTAAGCATGTTGCTAAGCTAATGAGCGTCATTTTCAAATGTAAATAGAATCTGCATAAAAATTGAGGAATAGTTGGTATATTTAGAATAAACCATTTTTTTGTTGATATTAAATATTAGTGGAAATTAAATGTTACTGTTGTTTGTTATCAAGTTTTCTCCAGTTATATAACTATTATTATCAAATAACCATACACAAAGAGTGTGTTTATTGAGCCGTGTCGTCAAGTGGATTATTTCTGGTGTGTTTGTGTGTAAAAATAGCAGAGTGTGTGTTTGGCGCAGTGCCTGTGCATTAGCGAGGATCAGAACTGAGACTTTGCTAGGAAGTGAAGGCTTAACTCTGCATTATCAGGGTTGCGGGACAGGAGGGGGCGGCTGCTCTCGTCAGGTTACGTGTCCTAGTTTGATGCTGTATCAGGTCAGATGGACCGAAGCGGTTTTTGGGACACACCGATGTGCATCTGATATCACTTACAGTAGCCGAGGAAGATCTATCAACCAGTTTTGAGTAGTTATTTGAGTATCATTTAAAGTTGTTGTTTAAAATGTTGTCATTTGGAGCGTAAAATGACAATTGGTCAAAATGTTTACAGACATGATTATGCTAATTTTATCAATGTTTTAATTTCAATTAAGCCACTTTTTCAAGGAATAACTCTGCTTTTCAGTCACAACACAACGTGAAAACTTTTGTTATTTTGGACAGTTGTAATTTACTGCAAAAAAATAAAAAGATGTAAATGACTACATGATTTTTCTTTTATGCCGATTGCTGAACATAAATAATTATTAAGTAAAGGTCATGTTCCATGAAGATATTTTATAAATGTTCTACTGTAAATGTCACAACTTTAAAGGCAATTTTCTCAATATTTAGGATTTTTTTTTTTTTTTGAAGGCTCAGATTATTATTATTTTGAATAGCTGCATCTCAGCCAAAACCTGTCCAACACTATATACATCTTTAGAAAGCTTTTACCCTCAAAAAATAAGGTTTGCTGTTTGTTCAAACTACTTATTTAAAATGAGCTGAAACAACACAATTCTAGAGGTTTTGTTTTGGGGCAACGTAATTGTTTTCTATTCAATCCACTTAAATTTTTGAAATCTAATAAGTTAACTTATATCCTTCATGTTGTCCCAACACAAATCGATTGTGTGGAACCCAGGTTTTTTTACAGTGTTGATAAACAATATTGGTTCATTGTTTTTAGGTTAGTAATTGAATGAAATGTTCTCAGTCATAACATATTTGTGTATTTATTTAAGTATTTATTCATTTGTTCATTCATTTCAGTTGTCAGTGTTTTTATTGCCTGAATGTCTCATTTCTCTTTTATTTCCCTCTCTTTTCGGTTGTTCTGCCTACTTTGCATTTGTTGTGTAAGTATCTGGTTCTTTTTATTTGGTGTCTTTAATTTTCCCCTTACGGTAATTTCATGCTCATGCAAAATGCTTTTCTTTTTTTTTATTCCTTCATTCCATGTTCCTGAACCACATTTATCATCCTGAAATGACATCACAAAACTTCCGTTACTTCAAACCACAAATAATTATTCCAGGTTTAAGAATAATTATTTTCCCACCAAATTTCTGAAGTAACCTCACTTAGATAACCTTTAGTTCATTTCAGGATGGTTTGTGGTGAGAATATTAACCAAAGTGCTTCTTTTTAAAGGCCTTATTATGGGATTCTGTAGCTGTCCCAAAATGCAGTTCCTAAATTTACCCTAGAAAGTCCCATTTTTTTCCCCCCCAAATGCATTACTTTGCTTCTGCTTACACAATTCTAACCCTTGCGAACCTGAATTGACCCTTAACACAGAGTTTGATTGATTGGCAATCACTGCACCTTATAGAGCAAGGAGAGGCGGTCTTTAGAAGGGCCAATTATAATACATGCCTACTTTTTCTAACAGACTAACATTTTTCCTTGGAAAAAATGTGTCAGATGACCTCACGATGTCAGACAGTGATTTAAAAAACACTCAAAAAAGATTTTTGCTGCTTGTTCAAACTGCTTATTTAAAATAAACTGAAACACAATTCTTGAGGGTTTTTTGGGACAACTTAATTGTTTTGTTCAATCCACTTAAATTTGTAAACACAATGAAGTTACTGCAGTCGATTTGTGTTGGGACAACATGAAGGAATTGTGTGGAACCCAGCATTTTTTTTTTACAGTGAATGAAATGTTCTCATGAACAGTTAATCAATATAACTATCTAATTAACTTAATCTTAATAAGAATAATATTATGAAATAATATGAATCTTAAATATGAAGTTTCCCATGTTAATCTGACATGACAGACTAGAGAAGTTGAAGATGGGAATTGGACAAATTAAAATTCCCAAGTTTGTAAATCTTTGCAGATGTTTGTACATTTTTGTAAATTTACATATTACAAAGAAGGGTATCTGGCAAATGAAATTGTTTATTTTCAAAAGAAAAATAATAATAATAATAATTACAAAGAAGAATTTAAAAGATTTTTAATTTAAAAGAAATTAACACATATTTTTTGTTTGCAAATGACAAAGAAAGGTATTTGACTAATTTAATTGTATTAGCAAATAGCAAAAAGACTATTTGTCCAAATTTTATATTTTTGTAAATATACAAATTACAAAGAAGGGTTTTGCATTAAGGAATTTGTGAATGGTGTTTCACAGATTAATTTGTTTATTTTTGTACATTTGTAAATGACCAAGAAGGGTTTTTGATATTGGAATTTGTGATTTGAAAAGAAATAAAATAACTTATTAAAAAGAAGGCTATTAAAGAAATTAAAGCATAGATTTATCAGTTTGTGCAAAGAAGGGTATTTGACAATCATTTCTTAATTTTAAAGAAGCAGATTTTACAATGACATCGTTTTTGTTTTATTTGAAAAAAAAAGAAATAGCTTCATCGCCTCAACTTCACATTTTGGCGTCCCGAGTTCAAATCCAGACTCGTGGACCTTTCCTGATCCCATCTCTCTCTCTCTCTCTCTCTCTCTCTCACTCTCTCACTCTCCCTCTCCCTCTCCCTCCAACTTTGCTTGTTGTCTAACAAACTATCCTGTCAAAATAATAAAAAAAACTGCAAAAATAAATATATTTTTAAAAAAAAGCTTCATCAAGAGTAAAAAAAATCTCCTGTCTGACATTTTGAGAGTAATTCTGATCTCAATCTCAGAGGGTAGTTCCTACTGCCAACAAACCCTTTTCCTTGAGTTTATCGCATTTTTCATCTGTCTGTTCACTGGATTCTTTGTGCATTTCTTCACGTCACAGGAGAAGGAAGGCAGGCATTTTGCCCAGCCTGGAAGATCTGCTGTTCTACACTATCGCAGAAGGCCAGGAGAAAATTCCAGCTCACAAGTTTACCACGGTAAAATAAAACACCAGCTGGCACCCATGCTAGCAAGGCCGTCTCTAGCATATCTTTTCAAGCTGTAAATGTAAATAGCACATATCTTGGTTTTCAGATAGTTGTGTCTAGAATAATGTTTCTCTCATAATGTTGTTGTTTTCAGGCGCTCAAAGCCACAGGTCTGCGAACTGGAGACCCTCGTCTTAAGGAGTGTATGGAGATGTTAAAGATCACCCTGAAAACCACTTCAGATGGCGCTCTGGATCGACATCTCTTCAAAAAGTAAATATTTATATACTGTATTAAACATAAGCTGTATTTAGACTTATGCACTTGCACTTTTGACTTTCCATGAAGTATTTTTTTAGTCTAATGTGAAGGAAACATTCAAAATAACACTTTTAGGTGTTTCTTTTTTGCTCTTTATCAATTTGCATCTGTAGATTACATATACAATACAATACATGTTTTTAAGGCAGTTTTCTCATAATTAGGTTTTTATCTCCAGTTTACAAAGAAAACTGCACAGTTTTATTTATATCTCTATTCTGAAGGTTTTACATAGGGATTTGATCATACATAACATTCTACAGTCATTGTAAGATTCAGAAACCCATAGCTGTTACCTGAGTTAGCCATGAGTTTTCACAGATCAGCTGTTTTCCAAGGGCACAGCAGTTTTGTTTTACTATTATTGAAGGTCCGGCAGTAAATAAATTATTTAGTTTCACTCAGAAATGCAGAAAAAGGCCTGTCTATAATTCATTAATTCAGCTCTTCATTACACTGGTTTGGAATATGTCTTTTTTGTTGTACTTTTGCTTCATTTAATAGTAATACATTTTATTTAAAGGCACCTTTCTGGCAACTCAAGGACACCGTACAATAAAAACAAGAGCAATGAAACCACAAAAAGAATAATATAAAAGTATACACAACTAGTGCAGATACAAATAAGTATTAAAGCCAACTTGAATAAGTGAGTTTTGAAACATGGCATACATTTAACTGTCAGTTATCACTATATATATTAGGGATGCTCCGATCGATCGGCCGGAGATTGGTATCGGCCAATAATCACATTTCATGACTCGATCGGTACTCGCCAATCTGGCCGATCTCATGAACCGATCACAGGTGTTTGTTTACGGGTTTACACGTGGAGGAAGACGTACGTGCGCTCATCAGCAGCGCTACCACACGTGAGGAGGTAAATGATGTGTGTGGGGGCGGGAGTGATCGCTGCGGTCCCAACACAGCAGCTAAAATACATACAGATGGGGTGAGGCCTCTGTTTATACAGTTTATTGAGTGATGGTCTCTTTGTTGCAGCCAATGCAAATCCAGTGTTTTGAGCTGCTGTGCAACATGAGCAGAGCGATCTCCCCTACGGTCTCATTCAACTGTATGACCGGAGAGCAAAATATTGGAATGGCTTTGCATGTATTTAGGCCTTTTTATATATGTAAGAACTGAAAGTTCTGTTTTTGACAATATTGCAAGTTCACTAAAACATGGTTGAAAATTTTTCTAAATTGCTTTGTTAGTCATTTTTCTTACCGTTTTTTTCAATCTGTTTTATTTATTATTTTCTGTTATTTAAGCTGCTTCTGACCATGACATGTCCGCAGTAAATGGTTCTAAGTGACACATTTAAGGGATTATATACAGCATCCTTCATTTATTCTCTTAAGTATGGAGAGATCTCCACTTAAGTGTCATATTTAGAGGGGAAAATGTGCTTTATGCATTATAAAGCTTGAAGCATCAAAATCGGTACTCAGTATCGGCCGATAACCATGACAAGGAATCAGTACTCGGTATCGGCTGCAAAAATCCTGATCGGACCATCCCTTATATATATATTCTTTCATTATTTATATTAAATGTATTATAATTAGAAATAGATATTTTTAAATATTGAATAATTTCATTAAATATTCATAGTATTTGCATAAAAAAAAATCAATAGCATTTTCATAAAAGTTACATCACTGAATGATTTGTAATTATGATTATTAAAATATAGTATACATTAGTCTTTTATTATTACTATTAGTCTAGTATTCTTTAGTCTTGAAAATATCATAAATAAAACAAATTGTTAAACTGTATCTAATTCTGAGTTTGCAGAACAGTTAGAGAGCATTCATGAGTTCCATAAATCTCCATAGTTACTGTTTTCCTAAAAGGTTTTTTGTGTTATTTTTTCTCTATTTACAGGTGTGTGCAAAGTAACATTGTGCTGCTAACTCAGGCTTTCCGGAAGAAGTTTGTCATTCCGGACTTTCAGTCATTTACCTCTCACATCGATCAGATTTATGAGACCGCCAAATCACTGTCAGGTGGCCAGGTATGGTATAAAAAACAATACAAATTACTAATGAAGTTTGTTTACAGATCATTTTATGTTTTGTTTTATTTGTAGGTGGCAGATTACATTCCTCAGCTAGCGAAATTTAGCCCTAACCTCTGGGCTGTTTCTCTCTGCACTGTAGATGGCCAAAGGTGAGACTTTTGTCTTTCTGAAGATGATATTAGCGCTGCACAATATATCGTTTCAGCATCGCTATCGCAATGTGCAAATATACAATAGTCAAATCGCAGAATCTGCAAGTTTGAGTTGTGATTATAATTAACATGGGAAAAAGTTTAGAACACAAGCAAAGTTGAACCCTACTACAGAAAGTTTTACGGTATGTGACTATAAGATTTTCAGCTATTTTAAACCATTTGAGCACAAGAAATTAGAAAATTTGTAACTTTAACAAAGATTAATTGCATTTTGTATTGCACTGAAGACTATACAGTGTTATTTAACATTTCATTACATTGTTTGATTACCTTACATTGTTATTTTACTTTTTACCTCGATACTGTTAGAATATCCTCAAAACCATAAAGCACTGTCTATTTGTATCTTTGTGGTATTGTTTTCATTCATGTATGTAATTTCTTTATTATACTTTATAACAAACACACTCTCTACACACTCGCGACAATACTATCACAATGTAAAATTTTGAATTCTTTCCTAATAGTTACAGTGCTCAACATATATGAGTAGACCCCTCACAAATCTCTAATTTAAATTAATATTTTCTATAGGATTCTTTACAATATTATATTTGTGCATTTGTTCAAATGCACCAATATATATTACCCATATTTACTGAGAAATGGATAAAATATTCATTTTCAAAATGGGGTGTACTCATTTATGCTGAGCACTGTATGTAAATCATCTTATGAAATTACCTTAATATCGCAATGTTGTTTTTTTCCAATATCGTGTAGCCCTAGTTGACATAGAATTGAATAGATTTTTATTGTCTCTAGCTGTGTTTCCATCCACCTATTTTTATGCACATCTTGGAATATTACATACAAAATGATTTAAAAAACGTATGCACTTTTTGCAAGTAATCTATTATATAAGAAAAAAGCCTACATTGGCTTTTCCTACAACAGCAAATTGCATTTTTTTTTAAATTTGGCACAAGTTTATCAAGAAGTAATGATTTTGTTCTCTTTGACTCATTGGAAGATTTATTCACCAAAATTTGATGCAATATTCCAGTTTTGGCAATCCATTTAATTTGCATCTTTGGAATTGATGGAAACGTTGGTATTGACCTTATTCTACAATGCAGAAGTGAGCTCGTTTTTGCGATTTGTTTTAGAACTTCCGATTTAGTTGCCTATGGGAGAAAT
The DNA here is from genome assembly GCA_903798115.1 of Danio jaintianensis. Classification (NCBI taxonomy): domain Eukaryota; kingdom Metazoa; phylum Chordata; class Actinopteri; order Cypriniformes; family Danionidae; genus Danio; species Danio jaintianensis. The sequence continues at coordinate 15,414,840 of CAIGQV010007757.1, forward strand.
GACTAGGAATAACAAACGGCAGAAAACGGTCAAACTACTCTCTCTACAAACAAGTGTGCTCGTGACTGTACAGACAAAGCAGAATAATATAATAAGAAAATATCAGTTTGCAACATCAAGCAGCAGAACAAGCTGTTTTTAACGTCTAAAAATGAATGGAAGTCTCGAGCCAAAAAGATTCAAATGGCTGTGCCTGCTCACACGTGAAGAATAAGGTGAATTGGATGGAAATGGATGGAAACATTGATATTTTTTTTAAACAACGAAAGACTGCTATTCCTTAATTGTTTCAAAACGAAGCAAAAGATATTTTCTGCTGTAGGTAAACATAACTTGATTTATTTGCTATTTTAAATCGAAACCTGACCTTTTGTGTTTCAGATACACTGCAGGCGACACTAAAGTTCCATTTTGTCTGCAGTCGTGTGTAAAACCGCTAAAATACGCAATTGCGGTTCACGATCACGGCATCGAATATGTGCACCGCTTTATAGGAAAGGAACCCAGCGGTCTTCGTTTCAACAAACTCTTCCTTAATGAAGATGGTGAGGATTGTTATGATGGCTGATGGATGTTTCTGAAATGTATATTGCAAATATCTGGGCTTCATTCACTCAGAATCATCTTTGTTAATTGATTCAGTCATCTATATTTCCAGATAAACCCCACAATCCCATGGTAAACGCTGGCGCCATAGTTTGTACCTCCCTACTCAAGGTAAATCGCATTATTTTAGTCCATTTTTATTTGTGATTAAAACTGTGGCGTTAGCTGTGCTTCCTACACAGTGTGCTAAGTTCAAGACGATTCCCATTTTTTTGATGACCTGAAAGTGCCTTACCAAATGTTTTTGGCTTGATGTGTTTGTGGATATTTGACATGAGAACGGATCACAAGGACGAATGGGTTTAATCTGATTACTTTCCCTCTCTTATCAGATTAAGGTTATGAATAATCACGTTGAAAGGATTATATTGAAGAGGGAAACGGAAGTGGGATGGGACAGATGAGGGGAAAAGAGCAAACGTGAGAAAAAGAATTTAGGGTAGTTTAGCATCTAGGCTAAAAAAAACAAGTTAATGTTCAAAAAGCTTTGTTTGCCTCATTTTTGTCGTTTTAACAATCTGTTGTTAGCATATATGCTAAAATGTGTGTCAAATGTTAGCTGCAAATGGCTTTGTTTACCTCACTTTGTTATTATTTTGATAAGTTGGCATCTATGCTTTAATGTAAATTAAAAATGCTAGCTAGACAGAGCTTTATCTCGTGTTGTAATTTCCACAATCGGTAGTGCTAAATCGTGGCATGAAAGTTAGCTGAACAAGGCTTTGTTTGCCTCAGTTTGTTATAATCTTATTGATCTGTATTTAGCTAATAAAAATGCTAGCTGCACAGGGCTTTTTAACCTGTCATTGTTGTAATTTCCACAAGCTGTAGTTAGTATATATGCTAAAATGTATGTAAAAAAATGTTAGCTGCACAGGGCTTTGTTTACCTCACTTTGTTACAATTTTAATGACCTGTATTAAGCGCCCTCACTAAATCTTACATTAAATATGCTAGCTGCACAGGGCTCTTTTTACATGGCATTGTTGTCATTTCCACAATCTGTAGTTAGCATCTATATTAAAATGTGTGTAAAAAAATACTGGCTGCACAGGGCTTTGTTTACATCACTTTATAATAATCTTGACATTCTGTATTTAGCATCTTTGTTAAATCTTACATTAAAAATGCTAGCTGCACAGGGCTTCCTGTATCACGTTTCCAATAAACTGTAGTTTCCATCTTTGCTAAAACATGTCCTTAAATGTTAGTTGTACAGGGCTTCATTGACTTTGATATTGACAAACTGTAGTTAGCATCCTCGTTAAAGCTTCCATTAAAGACGAACTGCATTTTTCTGCAATGTTGTATTGTTATTTGCAAGGCTAGCATCCAGGTTAAATATTAGCTGCACAAGGCTTTGTTTAACACAAATTGTTATTGTTTTGACAGTCTGTTAGCTTCTGTGTTAAAACTTAAAAATGCTAGTTCTAGCTGTACAGGCTTCTTTACATCACATTGTTGTAATTTCTATAATCTGTAGTTAGCATCAGTGTTAACTTTAGCTTCACTGGTATTTGTTTACATCATTTTTTGTAGGTAGCATCCATGTTAAAAATTAAATATGCTAGCCATACAGGCTTCTTTACATCACATTTTGTTGTAATCTGTAATTAGCATCTGTGTTAAAACTTATATCAATAACATTAACTTCACTAGCTATAGTTAGTTCAGTTAGCATCCTTGGTAAAACGTTTGTCAAAAATATTAGACGTACATTCTTTACCTTGCATTGTTGTCATTTTCACAATCTACAGTTAGCATTCTTCCCAAACGTATGTTAAAGTTTTAGCTGCACAGAACTTTCTTTACCTTACAATGTTATCATTTTGTCAATCTGTAGTTAGCATCCTTGCTAAAAACTTTAATTAGAATATTTGCCTCACAGTGATTTATTTTTCTTACATATTTGCCATTTTTACAGTCTGTAGTTAGCATCCTTGCCAAAACGTGTTAAAAATGTTAGCTGCACATTGTTGACATTATTTCACAATCTGTGGTTAGCATGCTTGCTAAAACTTAAGCTTTAAATATGCTATTTGCACAGGGCTTTGTTTACCTTTCTATCATGACACAGTGTATAAGCACATTTATTACAAAAAAGCAAAAACTGATTTTACTGTAATTAGAATTTTGTGATTAAGATAAATCCACTGCATGATGCACACCTTGCTCAGGCCTGTCGGGGTGGTGATGTGTGATGTCTGTGTGAAGGATTTTTGTGGTTTTATTGTTGTTGCGTATTTTACAGCATTAGGAACTGTGGGAAATTTTGACCCTCCCAACAGGTCAATGACGTTGGTAATTTCCCTTTCATTTATTTGTTTTTCCTCATTGAACAAATTTCAAACGCCGCTAATGCTAAGCTACATTAGCACAATTCATTTGCTTTGACAGAAAATCTAATGTCATTCTGCTTAATTACTGTGGGAACAGGAATCAATCTTTATTTTGTTTCTTGTGTTTGTCTTTTTTTTTTGGTAATTTTCTAACGTAACAGTATAAATTATATATTATATTATATTATTTTATATAAATTATTATTTATATTATATATTAAATTATATATAATTATTATTATAAGTACATTTCTTCAATGTGGAAAAAACTTATTTTTGAGAGTCAAATCAATGCATTACATGAGATGTACAATGTGTCACTATAGTTTCTCTAGAAATCTACTAAAACAAACTTACAGACAACACACAGTTCAAATGACTTGACAATTTTTGTAGTCTTTTAGTTTTGTCTGATTTATTTTCACACCCCCTTTAACAACTTATATCTGTGATTTCCCAAATGATAATACTGTTTGCCTTCATCTGACTTCATGCTTTGATTTAATTTACTCAAATCTAGTTGAGCCAGAATCCTCATTTAATTTTTCCATTCTTCATTTGAAATGCCTCTGAAGTTGTAGAGAACTGATTTTACTACAATCTAACTGATAGAATTTCTGTGCCTACAATGTGTATGTCTAAATTTTGTAGAAGTTTATTTTTTTTAATTAAATGGCAATGCATAAACAAACTTAATGTATACCTAAAAAATATTTAATTGTTATAATACAGTACATTCATGCAACTTATTTTTGACTTTCAGCAACGTGTAAGCAACGCTGAGAAGTTTGACTATGTAAGTATAATAAAATATATTTCTGTAAATATATTCTCTGTAAAAGTTTGAACGTTTAATCAAGGGTTTTGCTTTAGGTGCTGAATTTCATGAAGAAGTTGGCAGGAAATGAATATGTTGGTTTCAGCAATGCTACGTAAGTTTTTTTTTTTTTTTTTTTTTTTTTTTTTTAATTTTTTCTCTTCTACATTTTCTGTATTTTTTCCATATTAATCATGATACTACTATGGCAAAAGTACTTTCCTAATTATTTAAACTTATTTAAAGCCTATTTAAGTAAGCAATAAACAACATTGAGACTGCAAATGATAGAATAAAAATGCTTATTTGACTTAAATGAAACTGAAATCTGATATCTGAAAATACATCAGTGGTCAAATGATACAGTTAGTGGCACATACCTGTTAAAACTCGATATCATATTTGAAGAAAGTTGCATTAACTTAGTTTTAGATATTCCTAGTGAAAACCCATTTGAAGCCGAATTGTCCTTTTCTTTGTTCCTGGTAGATTTCAGTCAGAGCGATTGTCAGGAGACAGAAACTTTGCCATTGGTTACTACTTGAAGGAGAAGAAGGTACATGTTTAAACAATTTATACCAATTAAAGACTATTGAAAATCTACTCAAACTTTTTTCCTACACGCTTGTAGTGTTTCCCAGAGGGCACTGATATGATCTCCATCCTGGACCTTTACTTCCAGGTTAGTAAGAGTTAAACAACCACACTTTTTCACACTTCTTGGACTTTTTTTTTTTTAATGAGACAATAGCCTTATTTGTTATCACACACTGCATGTAAAGTAGCATTTGAAATAGCAATAATAATGCATTATGAATAACGATTAACAATGAAATGGCATTATTATTAACGGTCACTTTAACACTTTAACAATTTCTGCATTTTGTTTTCTGTATATTTCCTCATTTTGCACTTTTGATGTCAAAAATGTAACTTTAGAGTAACAAAGTGATGTTTCTTTATTTCTAGCTGTTTGAATTAATATAGTGTTTAAGAAATAATACATCAAGAAATAAATCTGTAAACAAACAGGAAAAATACTACCAGCTCATTACCTGGTTTTTGTACATTTACATGAGCAGCACAATGCATCATTACTAAAAAAATTATTGTCTAAAATATATACTAATATAAATATATAATACCAATAAAAATGTCAATAAAAGTCACTTTGTTCAACTTTTCAACATCAATAGTTGTTGGAGCAGGGATTAAAGCTGCATTTACAAAACACTTAGTCCTTGTCCACACATATACGGATATGTTTATAAATTTTTCCCTTGATGTTTCCCTGCTTACGTTTTTTTTTTTTTTTTATCTCTGTCCACATGAAAATGCAAAAACGCACTGTGATGCATGTTAAGGGCACGCCGAACCAAAAGGTGGCGATGAAAGCCTTTTCAGGGTTGCAGTATTTTCTGAAGTAAATTGTATACAATTTAATGCAAAGTCAATGCAAACATGGGAACAGAGGCGGATTACGATCCCGCGATACGAACGATGCGGAATACGTGACACCTTTGCCACGAACGTGCAAAATTTGTCTCATTGGCGTCTTCCGCATTTGGTGTACACCCAGCCTTGTTGGCCAATCACGAGAACTTCTTTTGTAGTGTCCACATGACCACACTGTACCCAGAGTTTCAGAAAATCTTCACACTGGCCGGAGTTTTCAGAAAGTTTCAGTTTCAGTCACCCAATACTCCATTTTAGTGTGGACAAACAGCAAAACTGTGTAGGAAAAATTGCAGTTTTGAAATTACCCATGTTCATGTGAAGTGAAGTGAAGTGAAGTGAAGTGAAGTGAAGTGTAGTGTGGCCAAGTATGGTGTCCCATACTTGGAATTTGTGCACTGCATTTAACCCATCCAAGTGCACACACACAGTTAGTGAACACACACATACCGTGAACACACACCCGGAGCAGTGGGCAGCCATGCTGCGGCGCCCGGGGAGCAGTTGGGGGGAACGGTGCCTTGCTCAAGGGACTCACCTCAGTCGTGGTATTGAGGGTGGTGGAGAGTGCTGGTCATTCACTCCCCCCACCCCCAATTCCCGCTGGTACCGAGTATCGAACCAGCAACCTTCGGATCACGAGTCCAACACTCTAACCACCAGGCCACGACTGCCTGGACAGGGCCTAAAGTCCCATAATGCACTTGACATTATTAGTAAATGGAAAACACCCATGATTCATTAGTGGTTATTTTTCACATCTGAAACTGACAGCGTGTTTGATGTAAAATGCATGTTGGATCGATGTTTAAAACACACTTGGAGCCAATCAGTATTAAAGGGGCATGTCTAGTAATGATGTTGGAGATATAAAAAAGGGGCGTGGTGATTTTGTGTTTTGGTGCTTTCATTTATTAAAAATTTATTGTTTTTGTCTATTTAGCTGTGTTCCATTGAGGTGACCTGTGAAAGTGCCAGTGTAATGGCAGCGACTCTGGCGAATGGCGGCTTCTGTCCAATCACAGGCGAGCGAGTGGTGAACCCCGAGGCTGTACGAAACACTTTGAGCCTCATGCACTCCTGCGGCATGTACGACTTCTCCGGACAGTTCGCTTTCCATGTACGTTTTGCACGCACCCGAGGATATATGTAATGCATTTGATGTATCAAGGGAAAGCAAACACATCTACAATTTGAAACAAAATGTTGTTTTATTGTTGGTAGGTTGGTCTGCCGGCTAAATCAGGTGTTTCCGGAGGCATCCTGCTGGTCGTGCCCAATGTGATGGGAATCATGTGCTGGTCTCCACCTCTTGACAAACTGGGCAACAGCGTGAGGGGAATCCAGTTCTGCACGGTATTAATCTATATCATCTCCGATCAATAGTTGTTAGAGTGTGTGTTATGGTAAAAATGTGTATATTATAAAAATAAAAATAATTTTAATACACTTTAAAGAGGACCTATTATGCTCCTTTTTACAAGATTTAAAATAGGTATCTGATGTCTCTTGAGTGTGTATGTGAAGTTTGAGCTCAAAATACCCCATAAATAATGTTTTATAACTCTTTGAAAGTTCCCTTTTTAGACTTTGATCCAAATTGTGCCGTTTTGGTGACTGTCGCTCTAAATTCAAATGAGATTGTGCTCTTTTCAAAAGAGGGTGGAGCTACAAATGCCTATGTGTCAGCATAGTGGCATATTCAAAAACAAAATTAAAGTCTGATGCTAATGAGGGAGAAAGTAATGGGTGGGGCTTTCTCCCTCTGATGACACATACAAAGGGAGAATGTCAATCAAAGTGTTTCTGCAGACTGTTTTTATGAAGTGTGATTATAAAAAATAAAATTAATAAATGTTTACCATTAGAGCCTGGCTATATTTAAACACTGTTGCCACACAACTGTATTTAAATCCCTTATAAAAGTGATTTTTGCATAATAGGTTCTCTTTAAAGTTAATATTTGTGAATTTTAAACAGCGTAATGCATTCTGACATTATTTTGTTGTTGTTTTGGTAATAGTTATGTTGAAATTTCTTGGTTGCACTTGTACTACATTGAATCTTTCGTTCGTTTCTTTTTCAGGATCTGGTCCAACTGTTTAATTTCCACAACTATGACAACTTGCGCCACTTTGCCAAGAAACTGGACCCACGCAGAGAGGGCGGAGACCAACGGGTGAGTGACAGATTCATTGTTTCAACTCAGACAACATGGAACTAATGCAACTACCTGAAATGTATCTAATGCTTTTGTAGAAAACAAATGTTGAGTTGGATTCAGATTCAACAGACACATACACAAACACTATAACTAGAATTAAAGCCACGTTGATCAAAATTAGAGAACACCAATGATTGTAGAATCAAGAAACACTCAAAAAAAAACTACTAGGAAAAGTACAGGCCTTTGCTTTGAATGAATATAAGAATTAGTAACTTATGAAATATGCTTTTACTTTTATACTTTAATTCCTGTTAGGAAAAAAAATTATAGGATTAAGCAGTGATTTCGAAATTTGTTCTCTAATTTTAATTTGCTGTACACACACACACACACACACACACACACACACACACACACACACACA
>CAIGQV010007757.1:15430670-15441920 GCA_903798115.1 Danio jaintianensis
GTTTACTGTAGTACAGGAATGTCCTGTGTTACATATTTAAAGTGAATAATTACAGTTTAGACATTCTGTAAAGTGTTGCGGGAAATTGCTTAAAAGCATTAAAAGGGCCATATATTTACACATTCCCTTTCATTGTAATGCATTTAATTTCTGTATTTGATTTCTATTGAACGTTATTGCAATGTTCTAATGAAATGTAAAATATATTCGTACATTCCTGCTCATCGTACTACAAGAGTTTCCTATATGTGACACCTTGACGATCTACATCACAATGTTGTAATTTGATAATATTAAGTAGATGGGTATTAAAAGAATTCCCACTGTTTATTGTATTTAATAACTTTCTGACTTTCAGTTTGTTTACGTAACTTAAGTGTTTAGGATAAATTGTTGTAACTGGCTACGCTTACATGACAACGACAAAAGTTTTTCCTTTTGAAGATTTTTAAAAGTTTCACATTTAGACGACAACGTTTTAAAATGATCTATGTTTACAAATATTAGCGAAAAAACTGCAAGAAAACGCTGTATTTAATATTTAATAACTTTCTGACTTTCAATTTGTTTACATAAGTTAAGTCTTAAGGACAAATTTTTGTACCTGGTTATGGTTCGACGACAAAAATATAGTCAAAAATGGAACAATTTTACTCTTGAGTTTCGATTTTTTTTTTTTTTTTTTTTTTTGAAATGTTCGAATACAACGTTTTCGAAATGTCTCCCATTTTCACATATCCAGGCCAGAATTTACCACTGTCACCTTGTTAGTAAACCGTACCTTTAGGAAAGTGACAATGTGCAGTTGCTGGCTTGTCTATATTGTGTCCGAAATCACAAATACTACAACTCAAGTAGGTACTACATTTGAATTTAAACTTATTTCACGATCATTGGAAAAGTACATTCTATAGTATGAATGGAATTCAGAAGTACTATATCCGCCATGTTGTCATTATCACAGGACTTACCCACATCAGTTGTGTCACTTCACTCTCATTCATAAATTGTTAGTCATCAGGGTACTTCCCACCTACTGTTTTTCAAATACTATGAATTTGGACATACTACTCAGCAAAGATTTCACATACTGTAAATTTTTATAATTTGCCATGTGTGTAAGATGCATCTCAGCTTTTGGTTGTAATGTGAAGTAAATTTGTAAAGCATTAGGAAACACTTGAGCAGCCACACTACTACGGACTCCATGTACGTGTTTATTTGCTCTTGTATTTAATCTATATTCCCCTAAACACACACTATGCACATGCATGATGTCATCGCTTTTAAATTTCGCTTTTATTTTCGGGTGTTTACACAGAAACAACTATGGCGGCATTTTCGAAACCTTCCACTTTGAAACAGTTTCAAACGTATGCATTTTTTGTCCCAAAAATGCTGTTGCCGTGTAAACGAACCGGCAAAACGTATAAAACATTTCCCATTTTTGGCTGAAAGCGTTGTCGTGTAAATAGCCCCTTGTAGTACTACAGAAATTCACTTTATTTGGTTCCTATTTTGAGATATTGTTATGTTTTCCCGAAATTCCTAAAGTCAGTTAAGTAGATTACTTGCTCTTTTATTGTATTACATGTATTACATGTAATACCTGTCTACCTAACTAATCAAAATATATTGAAATGTTGTCGAAATTACTTTAAAGCACTTGAACAACCCTTTCCCACCTGCCCTTTCACTGTAGAATTTCCTGTATTTAATATGTTGATGATCTACAGTATAATAAGTTTTAATTTCTTAAGATTCATATTTTGTTATTAAATACAGGTATTTTTTGGGAAAAATATGAAAACGATATTTCTAACTTTAAAAGATTAAGATTAATCTGTCAAAGATTAATTTAGCATTACCAAAACTACCAATTCCATTTTTGTTTTTATAATTTGTCATTGTACTACAAGTAATTCCTGTATTTAATACATGTCTACCTAATGTTACCAAACAAAAACTTGATATTACTGAAATAACCTTTAAGCACTAGGACCATTTTTGCACCTGCCTGTTTATTGTAATACTCAAATTTCCTGTAATTGACACCTTAACCCTTTACAGGGCATTGAAATACTCAATGGAAAAGTACTGGAGTGCCACTGGGAGTTATCACAGGACCATTGAAGTTTTAGAATTTGAGACACAGTAATCAATGTCAATAAAGTAACCATATTTTGGTTCTTCGCCTGATAAAGGGTTAATGATCTAACACTAATAAGCAAATGTTGTGTACATTTTTGTGTTATTGTGTGCAAAAAGAATCAAGCATCGATTTTTCAGATTTTCAGTTTTATTCTCAGCACATATAGAAATGACAAGTAAGATTAAAAGTTGACAACGAACAAACAATCAGAAGGCCAGTGGCATCAACACTGATTGCCATGGTGTAAATGCAGTCTAAACATGTTCCTACGTAATGTAATAAGAATCTAGAAAACAGTTGTTTTCATTTTTCAGTTGTTCATTTTAAGCTAATAAGCTCACGGATTGTTTTATTGTACAGTACGACAGACAAAGAGGCACGTTTACTTGAAGAACACCTCCAAAGCTGAGTGTGTGTGTTTGTTTTCTAGTGGGACACTATTGTTGAAGTATTGTAAATGGCGTTTTGTAATGTGTGTGTGTGTGTGTGTATGTGCTTAACTGTTGAAAATTTGTTTAAAAAAAAAAAACGACCAAAAGTTTCACAACAAACAAAACTACAGTAGGTCATTCATCATATCTTAATTGGTTTTACTTGTCGCACTTTAGCAATTTTGTGTAAATTGTTTTTCGTTTTTACGGAGAAAGCTGTTACTTCTTTTTTTAGCGGCATTTCTTGTTTACTGCAGCGAATGTATTGCGATGTTGTGAAATTGAACTTTGATTTTATTATTTAATTATGTTGTGCTGTAGATGTTTGCTCGTATCTTTGTTCGAATTATATTCCACATTCAAAATACTATGTAAAAACAATAAAGCCTTTCAACAGTGGTTTTTGTCTAGGGTTTTAAATGTTTATCTTCATTCATCCACAATATTTACAAAATGTCGGCTTTTGAAGATAAGTCTGTTGGGGTTTTCATATATTTTTGGTTGGTGACAAACATTTTTAAGGTGCAATTTTTGAAGGCTTTTCCAAAAAAATAACTTATTTAACAAAGAAAAATATTTCTGCGTTACACACAACACCACAATCCAGTGCAAAAGAAGAGAAAATAAAACTACACAAAGTACCAAAAAATAGATCATACTAAATGAAGCACCGGCAAGTTTAGGAAATGTAAAATTGATGTCTTTCACATATACAGAAACCGTGTTTAGGAAAGTAAACACCTAACAGCTTACAAGTTAAATCAGAAGGTTTTTTTTTTTTGCTTTTTTTTGTTCTGGGTGAAACTGACAAAAACACATCCTGGATTTTTTTTTGTCTCAAATCGTAAAGAAAGAGCTTAAGAAATTCTTCACTTAAAAAAAAAACGAAGCCTATTTTAGGACAATTTTTTTGTATTGCAATTATGATTTGCAGTTTAACAATGAAAATCACATTAATGGGATTGGATTTACAGTGGTCCCTCGTTAATCGCGGGAGTTATGTTCTAAAAATAATAATTCTAAAAATAGGTGAAATCCATGAAGTAGTCCACTTTATTTTTTACAATTATAGATGTTTTAAGGCTGTAAAACCCCTCACTTACACTATTGTCTTAGATAGGCATTAACATTTTCACACTTTTCTCTCTTGTTTAAAAACTTGCGTAACTTCTAACTTCCTTTAGCTTGTCCAAAAGTCCAACTTTTTGTGCGATGGTTAGCATCTTCTTCTGCCTTTTGGGTGCTACCGTGGGTGCCTTTGACGGTGCAGAATGTTTTGTCGACATTATGGGGTTTGTTGGGGAGAAAACTTGCAAACATACAGTACAGCACTTCAGAGTCAAACTGCTAGCGATCAAAGATTTATGTCAATTTGGAAAGCTGAACGCATTCTGTACTGTACAGGAGACACGGCATGGAGGAGATTGATTGACAATGGTCTACAGCCAATCAGGACGCAGAACACAATGCGCTGTAAAAAAAAAAAAAGCATTGTCAAACTGCACTTAAAAAAAATCTGTGAGACCGCGAAAGTTGAACCGTGTTATAGTGAGGGACCACTGTATTTCTGAAAATGTGTTTCCTGTAAACTCATAATACATTTTTAATTTCTCTTTTATATTACAGTAAAATTATCAATATAGTACATACAAGATATACTATATATGCTTTTGAACACAGATTATTTTTTCTTGTTGCGCTATTGTAGTTGGTGGGTTTAACAGAGATGTAAATTTTTTTGGCTTGTTTATCATTTTTTTTATTCATTCGTTTACAATATTAGCTCTTGGAAATGTATGTAAGGATTTTCATATTGTTGGTCTGTGTCAAAAATGTCAAAAGTGCAAATAGATAAATATTTTTCACATTAAATGTGGAATAAAATGCTTAACTGTTTATTAAAATATGTAATAGTCCTTAAAATAGGTTTCGTTTCCTTTTCAGAAAAAATGGTTTCTTCTGTATTTTCTATAGTGTATCCAATCTGAGTTTCTTGTTCACTTTTTTCTTTTTTTTACTTGGCATTGTAGAAAATTAAGTGCTATTTTAAAGTAAGTGCTCTACGTTCATATACAAATCCCCTGCCTAAAATGTTGCTTTTCTATTTTAGAATAAATGCTGACGTTATTGTGGTGTAAATTCAATCAGTTTTTTTCGTTATAGATGACAGTGAATACGGTGTTTTTTTTTCTTAACGTTGGCATGAAAAAGAGAGAAATAATATTGTTCTTGCATAATTATTCCTTTTTCATTTGTATTATTGCAAAAAAACAGCGAAAGAAACCATTTGAGTCATCCGCATTTTCTATGTCATTGTCATCAAGTCTGATGCCTGCGAAAAGAAACATAAAAATAATTAATGTTGATGAAAAAATAAATATATATATGTATGTACAGTATGTGTCTATGTATGTGTGTATGTATGTACAGTATGTGTGTATATATATATATATATATATAATGTATGAGCAATATCACACAAGTAGCAGCACTCTAAGGGCTTATTATGCGGTCTCTGTCGCCATCTTGTGGATGGACGTCAACCATCTTTGCTCTGCTCAATGACAAGACTGATGGATGCCGACGTGCTGTATCTCCGAAATTATAAATATTTAAAATAGGCACTATCCTTATAAATAAACTGCATAGATGCAATCTAAATAACTACATTCTCGCCAAAATAAAGCCTCAAAAGTACATTTTGTTGTCCAACAGCTGGAATATGTCAAACTGTAGTGAGTTTATTGATCTGCTGTCACTCTATGTGGGTGGAGTAATACAGAAGGGTGTGTGTGTGTATGTGTGTGTGTGTGTGTATATAATATATATATATATATAATATTTATAATATTTATAATATTCTGTCTATTCAATAACAGTACTTACCTCCAATTGTACAGTATCGAATCGATTCTAAAATAGATAAAATAACTTAATACTGAACTATTACATTTTAATTATTTTTTGTAAATATATATACATTAATATTGTCCATACCATGCGCTCCAGCTCGCCGTAGACCTCAGGTGACATTGGCATGAGGTTCTCATTATATTCTTGTGGTTTCCTATATTTAAGAATTTTAATGTTAAAAAAAAGAACAGTTTTTGTAATCCAGTTTATATGACTGATGTATGAAAACAAAAAAAACCCGCACAAATGTTGTATTTTGTATGCCAGTCCAGTAGGTGGCGATGTCACTGTGTAAGGAAACACTGTGTATGCGCACATACATTCCTGTAATCCACCATTGTTGTTTTGGTTGTCAAGCAATCATGAATACTATAAACTTTCACCATTTTTTTTTTTTTTTTTTTTTTTGTCGTTTCACTGAGACTATGATGGTTTTGTTTTCAAAAATGTCCACTTTAAAACCAGTTTTCAGAACTTTGCATTTTTATGCCCACTTTATGTAAATGAAAAACCAGTGCCTGTAAATTTTAGTTTTGAAGATGGTGTCATGTAAAAATACATCTTATAAAGCATTTGGGTCTTATATGACTGAATTTGGTTGATAAAAATGAACATGCATCTGAAACTAAATGTTTAATCGAAGTTAAATGTATTTTGTTTGGAAAATAAAAAAGGTATGTAGGTTTCATAAATATGGGCTGTTTGAGAGTAATCATAGGTTTCATTCAGTATTTGCTAATAATGATAATTCTCAAGAAACATATCTCATTAAACACTTTATTCAATGAATATACCTGTTTTGTAGTAATTAACTTACATTTCAGAGATGGAGATGAGAGTGGTACTGATGTATCCCTCATCTGACTTCTTATCAACGTCCATCGGTTCTTGCTCTGGATAATCGAAAAGTAATAAAAGCTATTTATTTTTTTAGATAAAAAAAAAACTAGTAAAAATCCAAAGGACGTCAGTAGAGTGTGTCAAAATTTGCAAACATAAAATCGTACAGATCATTTACCCTACATCAAACTCTGAAGGTCATGAACCTTTATTCAAGTCTTCTCTAGCTATCCATCATTAGCCTAGCAGCTAACTTGACAAGCTAATTCATGCTAATAACGTGATAATTCATGTTAACTACATGTTAAAACCTCTTAGCCATGTGGTAAACAAGCTAGAAACATGTTAATTCAAACTAGAAACATGTCAGCAACATCTGAATGCTAATAATGTTAACCATTGCTAGGAACATGCCAGTAACGTGTCAGTTCATGCTATAAACATGTTAAAAATGGTAATTCATTCTAGCAATATAGTACACATGCTAGAAACATATCATTTTATACAAGTATCATGTTAAAACGTGGCCTATGTTGTAAAGCATGCCTGAAACATGCTAATTTACATAGACAACATAAAACTACTCATACCATGGGGTGAAACATTCTTAAACATGGTAATATAAGCATAATGTGGTAAAAAAACACGCTAATTCTTACTATCAACATGTTAGCCATTCAATAAAAATGTTACAAACATGCTAGTTTACATTAACTGTTCACATTAAGATGCATACTCACAACATGCTAAAAATGTTAGCAATTTGTTAAAACAAATGCTAATTTAAGCTAACAACATTAATTAAACCGGTTGCCCATGGTAAACCATGGTAATTCTGAGGATTATGGCTAATGAAACATATTGACCATGTGGTAAAACATGCTTGCAACATGACAAAACATGTTGACTTTTTGATAAAACACATTGAAAACATGACAGTTCATGATAGCAACATGCTAAACATATCGGCCAACATGTTATAAACATGCGAATTATGATTAACTACATAATTAAACATTTTGGACATGTGGTAAAACATGCTAATTCATGTTAACAAGATATATACAACATGCTAAACATGTTATCCATTTAGTTAAACAATTGTTATTTTAAGCAAATAACATAAACATGTTGGCCATGTGGTAAACCATGCCCTAAAATGCTAATTCGTAGGAAACCAGCTAATAAAACATACTAAACATTTTTATAACATGGTAACTCATGCTTGCAACAAAACATTCTGACTGTTTGTTAAAACGCATTGGAAACAAGATAGTTCATGATAGCAACAACTAAAACATATTAGCCATGCGGTAAAGCATTTAAGAATCAGTGCAATTTTAATAAAACATGCTAGCAACATGCTAACTGACTTCTCTGAGTAAAACTTTCAAACGTCAAGCTTTTCAGAGCTTGTTTTTCAAAGCCAACGTCACAGTTTTTTCACGAGACTTGGCTCAATTAGTTTTTACGCTTTAATTATACATTTAATCATATATAATGATTTTTTTGTTTTGTTTCTTACTGTCAGTGGGCTTGGAGTAGTATTTCTTGAAGGCGTCGTCTTTGGGAATTTGAGGATACAGGAAGCGCAGAGGGTTTTCAGGAACGTTGTCGGCGGCCATTACGCGGTAGTTTCGAATGATGTCAGGAAGCGAAACGGCAGAGAGCTCCTTCTTTGTGTATGGCTCCACGGAGCGAATCTGTGGCTCATCTAAACAAACACACACAAAATTCGCTGTGAAAATCTGATACCAAAATGTTGTTTGTCATCTTGAAGTGCCTTTATTTGATTGTATTTTTTTATTTATTATCCGCAGTGGCGTCTCACCATTTGCGTCATGTTCAACCCAGCTGAACGTAATGGCTCCGTCGCGGTTGCTCTCACTGAAGCGCAACAGAAACGTCCCGGAAGCTCTGTTGCTGAGCAGAGATTTAGTTCGGTCTTTGGTCACAAATCCCATAATGCACCTGTGAGAGGCAGACAGGGTTAAAGTAGTGTTCCTCCAGAATGTGTCTGTAAAGTTTCAGCTCAAAACACCCATCAGATTATTTATTACACCTTTGAGAAGTTTGTCATTTTTATCTCTTAGCATCTTGTAGCTGTTTTGGTGGACTGTGTCTTTAAAGGGCACCTAGTTTACCCCTTTTTCCAGATTTAATATAAATCTTTTGTGTCTCCAGAATGTGTCTGTAAAGTTTCAGCTCAAAACACCCATCAGATTATTTATTATACCTTTCAGAAGTTTGTCATTTTAAGCTCTTAGCATCTTGTAGCTGTTTTTGTGGACTGTGCCTTTAATGCTAGTCCTCCCCGCCCACTGTTCCCACGTGCCTGTCAGTGTGCCTCAATCTCTGCCCTCGGCTGCCTCAGATAACAGACAGACATGAAGGAAGCAGATCTCACATAACGTTTGTGAGAAATATTACAGTAAGAACTTTCCCAATGATTATTTGATGTATTTGTTGTGGAGTTGCAACGATGAGTCACACGCAAAGTTCACGCACGGACACACACACACACACACACACACACACACACACACACACACACACACACAGTGGACACACACACAGACAAGCGCGCACGTTTAGCTTTGCACTGTTTTTGCACAGCAAATGTGACAGGAAACACATTAATATCCACTGCTGTATGGATATCCGTTATGTTAATGTACAAAATAATATAACATCCACAACCCGGGATTGAAGCGTCTTCTTTTATAATTGTACTGACACGCGGATGTGGTGTTAAACTTGTAAAACTCACTCTTGATCACATTTGATGATGATTGATGATCACAGCGAACTGAACAGATCTTTTATTCCCGGTTGCTTTGCGCACGTCCTGTCTTGTTGATATGAATATACGCGTTACTACGGAGACATGTTAATACACAAAATGGGAGGGATTTGGATGCTATTTTAACGTCAGGAAATAAAAAAAAAAAAGAGATTTATTGTCTTTATATCACCCCAAAATGACTGTGGACACACTATACCTACACACAATTCTGTCCAAACAGCTTAAAAAAGATGATTTTCATCATAGGTGCCCTTTAATATTTAGCAAATTTATTTAGTATTTTTTGTAATGGTTGAGTGTACTCATTTAAATATTACATTAAAATCATTCATTATTTTTCATTTCATGTTTAACTTGTTTAAATTTTTTTCCAATTATTTTTGTTAATGCTTATTTTTAAACTAATATTACTTTTAATTTAATTATTAGCATTTGTATTTTTAAGTTTGATTTATTTCATTTCAGTATTTTTTTTTCATTAAGTTTTAATGTTTGTACATCAACATTGTTTGGTATTTGTTCATTTGATATTTATATCTTCATTTTAATGTGTAGAAAATTTATTAATTTATTTATATGCTTTACTTATTATTATTATTATTAATAGGTTTCAGTTCTGGGCTGCACGCTGGCGCAGTGGGTAGCACGTTCGCCTCACAGCAAGAAGGTCGGTGGTTCGAGCCTCTGCTGGGTCAGTTGGCGTTTCTGTGTGGAGTTTGCATGTTCTCCCCGTGTTCCTCCGGGTGCTCCGGTTTCCCCCACAAGTCCAAAGACATGCAATACAGGTGAATTGGGTAGGCTAAATTGTCCATAGTGTATGTGTGTGAATGAGAGTGTATGGATGTTTCCCAGTGATGGGTTGCAGCTGGAAGGGCCTGCATGCGTAAAACATATGCTGGATAAGTTGGCGGTTCATTCCGCTGTGGCGACCCCAGATTAATAAAGGGACCAAGCCGAAAAGAAAATGAATGAATGAAGGTTTCAGTTCTTTTTAATTTTTTTCTATTTAGGTTCCTACATCTGACTTCCTCTTACCCATCATCCCACAGGCTCAGCAAATGTCTCTTTATCAGGTCCAGAACAGCTTCAATCCACAGCCAGAAGGTGAAGTTCTTCTCACTGCCAGACTGCATCAAACACCAGACTCAAATCAGACAATTTATAAACCAGAAGAACCACTGCATTCAATCAGTAGATTAAACATAATGCATACAAACCTTACAGAATCGGTTCCAGGGAATCTGAGCTTCAAGATCTGATGCTGCTTTAGCACCTGCGGGACAAAATTCACATTGACACCTGGTGTGTTAATATAAGATGCATTTTCAGTCTGATCACAAGCAGGTGAGACTAAATACAGGTGTAAACAGGGTCTAAAATATGTTGAGCTTGTCCACTTTTGACCACTACAGACCTGTTTTACACCTGGTTTTCGTCAATCCTTTTTTTTAAACCAAAAAATTTATGCTGCAGTGATTTTGGTTCCAAAAGTGTTAGATATGGTTAAAATTACAAATATTTTATTTTATTTTAAACTAGATAGAATTCAATAATGCTGCGTTTTGACAGCATCATGTAATGCAATGTCCATTTTTAGAGCTGTGGTGAAAAATCATTTGAGAAATCGATTCTGAGGTTGTTCTCTCTTAAATTGATTCTGAGCTTAGTTTTTAATAGCAGATAGCGCTCTAGGCTAGTTTTTAACAGATGTAACAGATGTAAGTTGACTTTTATGTCAGGAGATTAATGTAAACACAGCTCACTATGAACACTTGTAAATCGCTTAAACCTTTCCTAACTTTATTAATGACTATTTTAGGTTCAAGTGGCATTTGTAAGAAACTGGATGCAAGCAGAGTATGACTGTTTGTAAAGCATACAGCACCATCTGCTGTTAAAAACTAGCCTAGAGCACCATCTGCTGTTAAAAACTAGCCTAGAGCACCATCTGCTGTTAAAAACTAGTCTAGAGCACCATCTGCTGTTAAAAACTAGCCTAGAGCACCATCTGCTGTTAAAAACTACCCTAGAGCTCCATCTGCTGTTAAAAACTAGCCTAGAGCACCATCTGCTGTTAAAAACTAGCCTAGAGCTCCATCTGCTGTTAA
>CAIGQV010007757.1:15441930-15533034 GCA_903798115.1 Danio jaintianensis
GCACCATCTGCTGTTAAAAACTAGCCTAGAGCTCCATCTGCTGTTAAAAACTAGCCTAGCGCACCATCTGCTGAAAAAACGAATCTAGAGCGCCATCTGCTTTTAAAAACTAGCCTAGCGCACATCAACTGCTGTTAAAAACTAGCCTAGCGCATCGTCTGCTGTTAAAAATTAGCCTAGCTCGCCATTAAAAGATGTTCTCTCTGCAGTCTGTAGCACGATGACGTACGGGACCAGGTCTAATAGGTAGTGGACATTGTAACGGCCACTAAGGTTATGCCCATGCTACTGTGACGGTTAGGGAAGGTGTAGACGTTAATAACACACAATGTTATGGGTAATTTAATAATTAAAATAAAGAATTAGCGTTTCCAGCAATAACCACTCGCGCGCATGTCCACTATGTATTGGACCTTATCCAGTACATCATCGTGCTACAGGCTGCATTGAGGACACTCAAAAATTAGCCTAGCATGCCATCTGCTGTTAAAATCTAGCCTAGTGCATGTCCGCTGTTAATAACTAGCCTAGAGCACCATCTGCTGTTAAAAACTAGCCTAGAGTGCCATCTGCTGTTAAAAACTAGCCTAGTGTGACGTCTGCTGTTAAAAACTAGCCTAGCGCACCACCTGCTGTTAAAAACTAGCCTAGAGCATCATCTGCTGTTTAAAAACTAGTCTAGAGCACCATTTAATGTTAAAAACTAGCCTAGAACACCTTCTGGTCTGGTGATAAAAACTAACCTAGAACACCATCTAGTGTTAAAAACTAGCCTAGAGTGCCATGTGCTGTTAAAAATTGGTCTAGAATGCCATCTGCCATTAAAAACTAGCCTAGAGCACCATTTAGTGTTAAAAACTAGCCTAGAGCTCCATCTGCTGTTAAAAACTAGCCTAGACCTCCATCTGCTGTTACAAACAAACCTAGACCTCCATCTGCTGTTACAAACAAACCTAGAGCACAGATTTTTCGCCACAACTCTATGCGTTTTTTATTATTGATAATTTACACTAAATGATTTTGTACTTTTTACAATTATCTATTAGTGAAATGAACAATTCTGGCTGGAAAGACAGCTAATACCATACTCACCCAGCAGTTTAGTTCCCAGCATGCATAACTGTTCTTGATTAAGACTTCGTTTGGTGATGGAGGAAAACTGCCAGCTCAGCACTTCCTGTAGCTGACCCCATGTGGCATGTGGAGGAGTCACGAAAAATGATAGGTTCTGGAGAAGAAAAAAGAGAAAACTGGAAAACCTTGTGCTGACGTAAGATCAGATGTTCTGCTAAAGCTTCTCAAGAACATCAATGTTCAAGAGAACTTACGACTGAATATATTTGTAGTTTTATTTATAATTATTTTAAATTAGGATTTTTAAAAATCAATTTTGCTGTTGCTAGAGTTTATTTCAATAAGCAAATTTATTGTAAATTCATTTTAAATATTTGATTCAATTCCTTTTAATTCTGGTTTAAGTTAATTAACTCAATTTTAGTTCTTTTTTATTTTAGTTTAGTTTTGTGTTTTAATATGCATTTCCCACAATTTTGGATATTTTCAATATTTAGGTAGATTTCTTTGCATATAATATTTAGACTTTCAGTTCTCATTTTAGCTTTAATTAGTTTATAAATTATGTGTTTCAGCGTTTGTTCAGTTATTATAGTGAGAAAAGAGCACTTACCTTTGGTTCAGAGGTCAACATGTTGTACCACATGATGGACGCCCATCCACTGGGCAGCTGACTGACGTTGGAGATCACAACTATGGGCAGAGATGTGGTCTGAAGAGAGAAAAAGAAAATAACATATCTAATGTTTATGATTTGGTGATGTTTTAAATGTTTGTCTTCTGAAGGATTTTCTGACCTCAAATTTCATGAACATTCCAGACGAGGAAAGCTCAGCCTCAAAGGTGATGGAGTGAAGCTCCTCTGTGACAATCAGTGGACCCTGAAAAGAGTTAAGCCAAAAATGACATTTAAATATGCACAAATTGCACTGACATGTTAAACTTTCAGACACTTGGAGCTATGTAGGGGAACACTCTGAGACACTGAAAACACTATTATCATGAGCTGCTCACGTGAAAAATCATGTGAACATTCTCTGCAATTTGCACTTAATCATATAGCATTTTTGAGCATTGTTAGAATCAATAAAAGTTCACAAACAACTGTCAAACAAAACAGTTTTGTAAGCATGTCAATGCTAACTTTTTTACTGGCATTTGGCAATTATGTAACCTCTCTGGTTCTACTAGCCGTTCTCAGAGTAGGATATGAACTGGCTTTTCCAGCATTATTAGCATGATAATTAGACTCCAAGTTCTAAATTCCTGAGGCCTGATAGAGCCAGGTACAACCCCAAATCATAAAAAGTTGTGACACTATGGAAGATACAAATAAAGAAAATAGTGATTTCCAAATTTACTTTGGCTTGAATTTCATTGCAGACAATATGAGCACAAAATATTTCATGTTTTGTCTGGTCAACTTCATTTCATTTGTAAATATTCATCCTTTTCTGTCAATCAGACCTGCAGCACATCCCAAAGAAAGTTGGGACAGGAGCAATTTAGGGCTAGTAATCAGGTAAATTGGTTAAATAATGATGTGATTTGAAACGGGTGATGTCAACAGATGATTGTAATTATGATTTGGTACAAAAGCAGCATCCAAGAAAGGCCTAGTCCTTTAGGAGCAAAGATGGGCCGAGGATCACCAGTTTGCCAACAAATACGTGAGAAAATTATTGAAATGGTTATAAACAATGTTCCTCAAAGACAGATAGGAAGACGTTTGGATATTTCACCTTCAACAGTGCATAACATCATTAAAAGATTCAAGGTATCTGGAGGAATTTCAGTGCGTAAAGGACAAGGGCGCAAGCCTAATCTGAACAACTGTGATCTCCAATCCGTCAGGCAGCACTGCATCAAGAATCATAATTTATCTGTAAGCGATATCACTACATGGGCTCAGGACTACTGCGGCAAAACCTTTGTCAAGTACTGCAATGCGTAGTTACATCCACAAATGGCAGTTAAAATTGTACTGTGCCAAAAGGAAGCCCTATGTTAACAGTGTCCAGGAGCGCCGTTGACTTCTCTGGGCTCAGGGGCATCACACAGTGGAAATGTGTACTGTGGTCAGATGAATCAGTATTTCAGGTATTTTTTGGGAGAAATGGACGCTGTGTGCTCCAGACCAAAGAAGAAATGGATCATCCAGACTGTTACCAGCAACAAGTCTAAAAGCCAGGGTCTGTCGTGGTATTGGGTTGTGTCAGTGCTCTTGGAAAATGTAACTTGCACTTATTCTGATTTAGAGCTGTACATTAACAAGGCACATCTTGTAGAGAGAGGTTTACTCCTACTAGCCAGCCTCCATTACACTAACCCCCTTAAACCCCTCTGCTCTTCCCACTCTAAATAGTATTCAAACCAGTGTTTCAGAGATGGACATGCTATATCGGTCACTAAAGACCACAGTCTCTAGCGTCAGTCACTTGTGAGCCTCTTGAGAACAGGGGAGAGAGGCTTACCGGCACAGATCTTACTAGTTGGCCTCCATTACACTTATTTAGCTAAAAGCTCTCTCCCACTCGGGTCAGGGCACCAATTTAAACCTTGGTTTACATTGGTGGTTTTACTTTTCCCACTCCAAACATGATTCAAACATGCATTTCCTACATGGGAGATGCTAACAAAGATGTTACAGCAAAGGGAGGGGCTGGTTGAGTCAAGTTTACTGACACAGATATTACTAATTGGCCTCCGTTACACTTATCCACCTAAAGACTCTCTCCCACCCGGGTCACGGCACCAATTTAAACCATGGTTTGACCATGATTTATGGTTCAACTTGCCCCAGTCCAAGCATGATTCGAATCAGCATTTCCACATGCAAGACAAGCATGCTAATAAGAATGCTGTCCAAGAAGGAGGGTGGTCTAGGGGAGTGAGGTTTGCCCACACTAGCAAAGTGTTTATTTTAGGCCCTGTTTGCAATGTTGCAGCACTTTGCTTATGATGAGATTCACTTTGACACAAGTGCCTGACCCTTGCCACAATTCCCAACCCTGTGTGCTACAGCAGAGGGGAAGCTTTTCTGTGAATTATGACCTGAACAAACTCTCACCTCACTGGTTCTGTTTCCAGTAACTTTTCTCTCTTTCAATTGCTGTGAAGTAAAAAGAAATAATGTTACTTTTATATTTGACTAAATTACACTTTTCTAAACTGTGGTTGGTTCAGTAGCACAATGTTTTGTTTTCCATCTTACCAGATGACGAAATTCTGCTGCCATTCCATTGGATTCCTCCATGTTCATCACCTTCATGGCTGTTCCCAAGATGTTGAACATACGAAACCTAAAACAGGAGCATTAGTGGGTAAGCTGAAGTGAAATTTGGCTAGTTTAAAATAAACTGCTTGTAAAAAGAAGATTAACAAATCTAAATTCTGTCATTGTTTACTGTCACTCAAAATATTTGTATCAGACCGACTTTTAATGTAATACTCTTTTTAATGTAATTTATTTTAGTTTATATTTTTGCTTATTTTTAAATGTAATTAAATTTAAATGCATAGTTCAGCCAAAAAATGTACTCATTTACTTTTGGTTCTAAACTTTTATGAATTTCCTCCTTCTGTTGAACACAAAACAAATTTTCTGAAAAATGTTGAGGAAAAAACAGCTACTGACATCCACAGTAGGATTAAAATATAATATAGAAGTCAATGGCTTTTCCCCAACATTCTTCAGTACTGTATATCCTCCTTTGTGTTCAACTGAAGAAAAAACTCAAACGTGTTTTTTAAGTGAAAAGTAAATGATGACAGAATTTCAGCTTTTGGGTGAACTGTCCCTTTAATTTTATAATTAAAAAAAATCTTCTTGAGTAATATGGACTACTTTTAGAATTTTCTTTGATGTTGTCAATGACAGATTTTTTTTTCTCGTGTAACCACCCCTTTAATAGCAAATGATGTAGTACACACCCTTTTCGTTTTTCAACGACATCCCTGCAAGGCATAAAGAGACACGTTAACAGAAGATCATACATGATACATTTGCAGTATTTCATAATGTATGCCAAAGCTACAATTGTTTTACATAAGTGATTCATTAACAAAGTGCAAAAAACTACATTAATTAGAGTAATCAGAGTTTTGTAGAACACTCACTTATCAAAATTCACCTTCACCTTCATAGTGTGGTTAAATTCCTGAATTTTTACGAGCAGCCTGGAGCCAAGAAAATGCGATTTGTCATTCATCATCTGAAACGGGCCTCCACTTCCAGAGAAGTGTGAATAATCTGCCATGTGTTTACAGTTACCGTAATTTGAGAGTGAAAAGAACTCCTGTCTTCAGCACTAAAGGTCTCTGCAGTTGGGTCGGCATGCATGGCTGTCTCTCCACTACCATAGAGCTGAAAATACACAAATCATTCACTAGGTCTGATTCCATCCACCTGTTTTTATGCGCATTTTGGAATATCGCATAAAAAATTGCTTCAAAACGGCAAGATGAGCCGAATTTTGGAAAATGCGCATAAAAAAACATGTGCACAACTGAGTAGGGTTGTCAAAAGTATTGAGTTCGGTACCAATCGGTACTTAAATATTAAAAACATCCATTTCCTGCTAATATTTAAGTGCGTACTTAAACACAGCTGAAGTTTTTGATGGACGTTTTTAACATTTCAGTACCGAACTCGATACTTTTGACAACCCTACAACTGAGTAGGATAAACTTTTTATCCCATAAGAAAAATGTGCATAAGCTACATTTAGCGAATAAATTCCAGCATGCACGTCAAAAAAGTCATGTGATTTTGTTTAACAGATCATGTAGTATGTATGATGGGACGGCATTAGTGGACAATCCCTCAGCCAAAATGTTTTGTCTAAATCTTCTGAGGTGCAAGTATAATTTATTATATAAGAACAGTGGCTTTTCTTACCGCAGCAAATTCCATTTTTATTTTTGATATTTGTCGACAGTTTATCAGAAAGTGAAATTTTTGCTCTCGTTGATTCATTGGATGGAAACTATGCTGTTTCTGCAAATGTTTTAGGCGATACTCCAGTTTTGCACATAGGTTTAATTTGCATCATTTACTGTAAACATATACGGTCTGCGAAACCTCCAGGAGTTTTCAGCAGTAGCGTAACAAGCAAAGGATTTTTACTTTGTGACAAGATTCTTGAGGTTTGACATGATCCTTTCGTCCAGAGAGATTTTGCTGCAGGTGATGGGATCTGAGCTGTATGACAACTTCTGCTCGAGCTCCAGAAGTTTCTTGAGCTGCTGTCTGCTCTGAAGCAGAGATTCTCCGAGAGTAGTAAACCTGATGTGAAGCGACAAACAGAACTCTGTGACATATGACTTTAAATATGTGACATGACTTAGTAGAGCTTATACAGTGTAGTCATATTAGCAATGTTTGTAAATATTGTGCGCAAAAAATGACAGCCCCCTGTGAAATTTTGTTTCAAATATTTCCCGAGTGCTGTTTAAAGAAAGCTAATAATTTAGTCTTCAACTATAAATGCATACTTTGAACATATTTATTATTGTCAATACAATATGTAATTACAATCGATATTAATTCACTCCAGCCATTTTTGACAACCATGAAACAACAAACATTGATTATTATGACATGTGGTGGTGTCTATGTACACAAATCTTGTAAATAGGATTATTTTGGTTTAAACAAAACCATTCAACTAAATATGTAAATCTTCTTACATGTTTTTGGCTATTCATTTACAAAACAAAAGCATGTTTGGGGCCTGGAAAAAAAAAAACGTTTGAAAATGTGTTTCAAAGTGTGTGTTTTTAAAAATCATCTCCTATGTTTAAAAAATGGGATTTTCTGAAAGTGGTATCGTAACATCGCCACCTACTGGCCTGGCATAATACAACAATTTAAGTCTGTGTTAATGTTGGTTCATGTCATCTGTTTGTAAAACTTTAAACATTAAAAATGTTAAATTTGTGACTTCTCATTATAGTTTACTTAAATTGTGTCCTAAATACATGTGATGCAATGCTGCGACACAAAATAAATTTTTTCCATGTTAAAAGGAGTTTTTGACAGCCAAATTTCTTGTTGCTGTAATGTTGTCACGTCGCATGTTGTTACGGCACAATTTACTTTTGTTTTCCAAATAGCTACTCTTTATCATAATATATGAATAAATCTGTGTTTTGCATTTGTTACCAGTTCTGCAACTGGTCCAGGCAGACATTAGTTAGTCCGCCGATGCAAGCCATCTGTTGACGACGTTTCCAATCGACCAGTTCTGCTGTGATCAGCTCACTGATCACCGGTTCCAGCAGGTTCAACACCTCTGACATCTGACTAATCGCAGTCTATGCGGACACAAACAAAGTTCAATGAAACTCTTGCACATCGCTATTCAGTTTGCTTTACAGAAACGGGAAAAGAAAATGCATCTGCGGTGTTCTCACTATTCTTTTGTCATTGAGTTTCACAAACATTCCGTGGATCATCAGTTTCTCGCGGTTCAGGTCCTCCTTTGAAATGGTGCCGTTGAGTTCCTCTGTTGAACAAATGTGCAATCAAAACTGAGTAACCTAAAAAAATACATAGTTTTAGTATTAAATATAAAAATAATATCCCTTTCTAGACTTGTTGAGAAAAACCGAATGTTTTTTCCTTCACGCACATTTTTTATTGAGTTTGCAGCAAATGTGCCTACTGCACCATTCGCACTGCGCGGCAATAATTTCCTCTATTTGTGCATTTGCATCGACTCTATGTAATTTACTTGTGCGAATGCTTAATTCCGCGTTTGGTGTGAACCCAGCAATAAGGTCACATTCAATGGTAATCGGCAAATTTTTGCTAATTAATTTAAAAAAACAAACAACTTTTAACATTGTTGGACAAACTCTCAAAAGCTAAATGAGCAAAAGTGAGTTTCTATCGTAAAAAAAAACGTTATTTCTGATATAAGGTTAAGACCCATTTAATGCTATTCAATGAATTTTTACAATTAATTTTGAGTTTCTGTATTTTGTAAGAAGAAATGTGCTAGTGGGGCGCTAAGTGGTTAGCACTGTTGCCTCACAGCAAAGAGGTTGCTGGTTCGAGTCCCGGCTGGGTCAGTTGGCATGTTCTCCCTGTGTTCACGTGGGTTTTCTCTGGGTGCTCCAGTTTCCCCCTCAGTCCCAAAACATGCGGTGAACTCAATTGCCCATAGTGTATGAGTGTGTGTGTAAATGCGAGAGTGTATAGGTATTTCCCAGTACTGGGTCGCGGCTGGAAGGGCATCCGCTGCGTAAAACATAATAGTTGGAGGTTCATTCCGCTGTGGCGACCCCTGATAAATAAGGGACTAAGCCGTAGGAAAATCTATGAATGAAAAGTGCAAGTTCATTTGCATTTAGTCTCCAAACTGATTTTGTAAAAATTGGTTTTAGAAGACGTTTGCTATATTGACCAACAGAAGTTTTGAAACTTGCTACACCACTGATGACAGAACTTTTTTTTTTAAGTAGTAAATTATTCTGATGTTTTCGAAGAAAGCATCGTTACCTCTGCTTTGGTAAGTTTTATTTTTGAAGTCATATTCATCTTGCAAATCTTCCAGATTTTTGATGGTTTGCTCAGCGTCCTGAAGGGATATCGGAAACAATATTCACACAACTTGACCGGAATAATTAAACACGTCTTATATTTGCCACAATGTATATTACCTGTACTTTGTTCTTTATGTCTTTCACCCTTCCATCCATTTCACGATTTTTCTCCACAATCATGTCGTGTTTGGTGTTTTGGTCTGGATTCTGCAATATTATACAAATTGCTCTATTTGTGTCACTACATGGAAAAGAATCATACTGTTTTTTTTACAGATGAAAAAGAATCATATGGTTTTGGAACAACACTATGGTGAGTACATTAATTTTTAAGGCTTGAATGTTTTAAAGTGAAATCAACACTTTAAAAAAAAAAATGGTTCCCCTACAGTTAAACAGTTGACTTTTACCATTTTTGAATCCATTTATTCGATCTCCAGGCACTTTTAGCTTAGCTTAGCATAAATCATTGAATCGGATTAGACCATTAGCATCTTGTTCAAAAATAACCAAAGAGTTTTGATACTTTTCCTTTTTTTTAAAGCTTGACTCTTCTGTGTACCAAGACAGAGGGAAAATGAAAGTTGCTATTTTCTTGGTTGATATGGCTTGGAACTATAATCTCATTCTGCTGTAATAATTAAGGAACTTTGCTGCTGTACCATGGCTACACTTTTGAGCGAGATGCTAATGGTCTTATCCAATTCAATGATCTATGCTAAGCTATGCAAACAGTGCTCCCGCCAGACCCAGATATCAGCTAAATGGATTTAAAAAATGGTCAAACTGTAAAGGAGTTGTAAAATTGGCCTATTTAAAAAAAGTGGATAGATTATAAAAAAAAAACTCTTGAAGGTTTTGGTGGTAAAGTTGGTGCTGGAGATCCACTGACCTCTGACATTTGAGCAATGGCTATAATCTTTCTTTCCTCGCGAAGGTTTCTGCTGATGATCATCGCCATTGAAACAGGATCGTCTTGGAAGAGGGTCTGGAAAATAATGTTTTGATAAGTGGTTTGCATTTGGCAATCTGTTTTTCTTATCTGTTCATTGCCTAATGATATGAGTGGCTCTAAGGCTAACAGAAAATGGTCATGTGGTCGACAGGCACCTGCAAGTTCCTCTTGAACTTGCGGATGTTGTGTTGGTTCAGGAAGTCTTTCTCCATCATGAAGCGGCTGTGTTGGTGATCCAGCTGGGTCAAAAGATCATGAAACCTCACCGTGGCCAGAGACTCATTCTCCACATTTGCGACATGGTCCCTTTGGGGAACGAAGAAGAGTTAAGACAATATATTATTACGACAATATTTTTGACACAATTGCTGTTTTTTATTAATATAATACTTCTTACTGGGGATATAAATTTATTTACAAAGTGTTTATATAGTACGGTGACATTAGACAAGTGATAATTATTATTTTATGTAGACTCTTAGAGAGCGTTTTCATGGCACAACTAAAAACTTTTAGTTTTATGCATTTTCTTCTTTCATTTAGTTGTTTTAAGGGCCTTAAAAATGATTTTCTCACGTTAGCTAAATGGCGTCATGCGCAAATACTCAACAAATAAAACTACAATGACGGACTACAGCATTATATGTGCACGGGTGCTTGATCATCAGTAACATAATCACCTACTGGCCCGACATTTGAAAATATAGCAATTTTAGTCATCTTCATAATGACAGTGTTGTCAGAACCCAAATCTTTAGATCGTTGTCAAGTAAATGAACCAATATTTGATGTTTTAAATAAGTGATGCGAGAAAATTTGGCTCTCTGGTGCCCCCTGCAGCTCTGAAGGACCTATATTGCTGTTTATATGGTGCTAGTGTGAAAAAGTGGAAGGTTTTCTGTAAGACTTCACATTTGAATCAAGTACACCTGGAGTTTGTTTACAAACAGAATGTGAGCGCAATATGGAGGCCTTGTGCACCACAAATACTATTTAAAAAAAACGAGAAGATTTCATTTTTCAATAATTACCATGTAATAACCATGTTTTTTGTTTGTTTGTTTGTTTTTGCATAAAATGCTTCACAACAAATTCAAGGGTTAAACTATTAGTGTAGCAAAATCATGGTTAATTTGTAAATACGTTTTTTTGCCATAAAACCAGTTCATTTTTGTAAGGTTTTAAAAATTATTGCTGTAAAATACTTGTTTTTAAATGACCTAATATTCTCATTACATAAATATATTATAAGTGGGCTGCACGGTGGCGCAGTGGGTAGCACGTTCGCCTCACAGCAAGAAGGTCGCTGGTTCGAGCCTCGGCTGAGTCAGTTGGCGTTTCTGTGTGGAGTTTGCATGTTCTCCCCGTGTTCGTGTGGGTTTCCTCTGGGTGCTCCGATTTTCCCCACAAATCCAAGACATGCGCTATAGGTGAATTGGGTAAGCTAAATTGTCCATAGTGAATGAGTGTGTATGGATGTTTCCCAGTGATGGGTTGCAGCTGGAAGGGCATCCGCTGCGTAAAACATATGCTGGATAAGTTGGCAGTTCATTCCGCTGTGGCGACCCCAGATTAATAAAGGGTCTAAGCCGAAAATAAAATGAATGAATGAAATATATTATAAATATTTTCATATTTTAATGTTAAAATTGTATTTGATATTTGTATGACTTTTATTATTATTATTATTATTACAATGTTTAGTTCATATTTTAAAAATGAATATAAACTTTTACACTTCTACAAATAATTATCATAAAGAGTTTGTTGAGAGTCAGAAGATTAGACGGCAATTGCTTAGCATTATTATACTTGCAAGGGATTGTGGTTACGTGTTTGGTATGGTTATAAAGTTAAAAAAGATATAAAATCACCAGTCGTGGCTTTCTATCCAGGTGCTGAGATATTGTCTGATGGCCATGGGAAAGTTGTCATCATACAACTGGTCCACCTGCTCCAAAAACTTTGGATCCAGCTGCTGAAGCGCCAACCACTGAGCCATTGCTGCGACTGTGTGGGCTGAGTTAAAATCAATAAGCATGTGTGTTTAGGAACTGCTGAACTCATAATCAAGACAAATTTCTTTTTTTTTCAGAAATCACAGTAAAATATGGACAGCAGATGTGTCAACAAAGCAAAGCAAGGTACAAAATCTCATTTAGGTGTTTTGAGCCTTCTGTGCTGTGTTGTAACCTAGTAAACATTTTGCAAGAAAAGTATATGCATAATAAAACAACAAATATGTATACAATATATTTTTTATACGTAAAATAATATATTTTGTGATGTAATTAGTTTTTACTTTAAAAATGCAACAAAAAAAAAACAATCTTGTAGTGCAAAGGGCTTTTTAGTATGGCAATAGTGCTGTTAAATCTTTAGATTATTATTATTATTATCAATAATAATAATAATAATAAATGTTATTATTAAATATTTTAAACATTTTATTTACCCACAATTGAGACATTTAACATTATAAGTAGGGTACATTTTGGCTGAATTGTTTATATATATCTATATTATTATTATTATCATTATTATTAAACACTTTATATAAATGCACGACTTTGCTTTGTCCTGATTCACACAGCTTGCACAAACATGTAGGTGGGCGTGTTTTAAAATGAGCAAGACGTTTTATCTTTAATGCATAATAATAATAATAATAATATAGTTGTGTTGAAAGTTATTATTGTTGTTATTATAAATATTACAATTCATGAAAACATTGTTTTGTAAATCGTCCACGTTATGGCTTGTTTGACTTTGTAATGTACAATATTTTTGTTAATTTCCATTGCTTTGATAATAATAGAAATATTAGGATCACGTGTATTTTTATCATTATAATATGACGCATTAATCCAACATAAGCAAAACACCCTGTAAGTTGATCTATCAAGCAGAAAAAATAAGAATGCGGAAATCAAAGTTGTTATTTAGTTACTCACCCTCAAATGTTATCCAAGTACGGTACAGTAAGAATCCACAGGTATTTGTTTAATTTGTCACATATAGCAGCAAGATAACACGGAAGAACAGGCCTGTTCCCTGTTTTTGTCGATTTGTTATTGAATTTCCAGCAGATGTCCGACGACTACTGCGTGTGAATCTCTTGCGTGTGTGTTTGAGTGACAGCTGCATGAGCCAATCAAGGAGCAAAATGCGGTTGGTTGCGAACACACAACCAATCAGCGCGACTGGGCGTCTGTCGTGACGCAATTTGGAATTTTGTGCCCGACACTGTAGCGTTGACCACGTGATTTATAAGAAACTGAAACTTTGTAGCACACCAGAGAAAGATGCTTATGTTTTCAACCCTAAACAAATTGATATAGAAATGCATGTTATGATCTGTTTTAAGATGCGTTTAAGAAAATAATCGCATAAGTGACGCAGTTTTAGTAGAGCCCGTGGGGCCATTTAAGGTAAGGTTCTGAATGAGAAAACAAAAACAATGTGCATCTTAAACAAAGATGCAGGGATAGTGTTTTCTTCTTTTAAAATGTATGTCTTTTTATTTTCGTTGTCAACATGTTTAATACACTTGCTGCCCCTCACTCGTTCCGCCCAATTAGTATTATTAAGACTGCAAGTTATTCTAAAACCAGATGGTTTAAACCTGAGTAAAACTCATCGTTAAACTTAAAAAAAAAAAAAAATTGTATATAGTTTTATGGTAACTAATATCATGGATTATGTTATAAAACTTGCAGCAAAATATAACATTTCCAAGTGCACTCATTGTCCCGGGGACCCACCCACAGGGCCTCCATCACTCTAGGGAGCCTTAGAGAACAAAATAAAACAGGACAGGCTTTGCTTCCACTGAATATGGGTTTGTTGATTTTGAGCACCATAATTTTCTCCACATGCTTGGAATGGTGTCAGTGGTGTCATGGTGGTTAGGAAGGGACAACACTGAAGAGGTCCTTTAAGGACACATGAAATGAACTCCTCAGAGACATCAGTAACAGACGTTTTACTTGATATCATGGATCAACACTACAACATAAGTTCAAACCATACAATCTATGAAATCTCTAGACAAAGGGCTATTAGGCTAACTATTAAAACAAGAACATAAGATGGTCACTTTTATGTAGATGATGTTCCAGCAATGTCTAAAAACAATTTGTAGAGCATTTAAGGATTATTTGTACATTTAAAAAATTTGTTACAGCATCAAAGAGACTTACCTATCCCTATCAATCATCAGCTACCCATATACTAGGAACCAACTGCAGAATTCCTAAACTCTGTTGTTTGGACGTCATGTTGAGTGAGTTTCTGGGTCAGCGTTCTTGTTTTTGGGTCACTGGGGATAAGCGACTTTATATAAATAATCAACTATACAACCCCCTTTGACATTAGTTTAAAACCTAAAAGTACTTTTTGCAATTTGTACATTCTGATATCACTCCGTTAAAGCCCATCAGGTCATCTTTATGCTCAAATGCATTCACATGGGGAAGCCTTATACCTTCACAAACAAAGAAACCCTTGTCACATTGCTACCACTTTAGTCCTTGTCTGCAGCAGTTGATGAGAATGAACTGAAAAGAATTGGCTAAGTTGTTTATTGGGAATAATGGTGTGGTGTGGTCAATTTATTTTAGCAGGAACTATTTTGTCAGGGACAAGGTAAAGGTTGTTTTCACTTCCCTCTGGTCCAGAGCAGTAAGGGCTTGCTGTCCTAGTGACTCAATAAACCACTGGGCTCAAGAGCAACCGCAAAGATCTACCACCATCGAAGGGATTTTTCCGTAGATTATCTGCTCACGGTCATTGAAATACAGCATGTTTATGGGCGACATCTTGGTGGGAGTGCAGCAGGGACCTGCACTGCCCCGTGGGTTGGCCTTGTTGACGATGTGACTGTGGGGGTACTTCTGCACACATTCACCGGAGCAGTAATTGGCCTTGTAGCGCTTGGGGGCAATTATCCAGTCCCACCCGAAGTCCTCAAAGTCAACCGTGAGTGGATACCTGCAGCAGCGAGACTCAGTGGAATGCTCATCACAATCAAGGCCAGTGTCCCGTCTGGATCGCTTCCCGGTGTCTGATATTTTCACCTCCAGGAAGGGTTGCTGGAAGGGCGGACAAAAGAACAATAAGCCAGTGACAAGTCATGCATACCGGACCTGCTTAGATGCAATTAAGTGCATAGTTCGCATGAATTGCCAAACACTTTAACAGGAGCAGCCCTTGACCAACATAATCCTCAATAAGAATAATAATCCCTTCGGAGAGTGCAAGGTTTTGAATGGTAGGTTTAAACCTGATATTACCTGATTGGTGAGGAAGATTATAAATAATGACTAGAATTTTCATCTTTAGGTCAAGTGTTTATCTAGGTCAAGTATTGACCTAAAGACTACTCTTTATCTACAATATTTCTTTGCAAGTTAATACTTTTATGGCCCAATTCCACTGAGTGGTGCAGTTCGGTACAGTACAGTACGCATTTATTTCCATTTCCACTTTCAAAGACACCAAAATAGCTAACAGTACCACACAGCTTTTTTGGCACTCTTTCCTAAAAGAGGTACCCTTATGGGGAGTTAGACTCACTGGTGAACAGTTAAGCAAACCATTTTGTCTTGTGACAAACAGCTGCATGCCAAGAAGCAAGAATAAAATCTTTGGTATGTCTTTTGTTGTTTATGGGGTTGTTCACATGTCGCATCTAAAAGTGTGCTTGCTGCACATCTATTTAAGTCAAGTCAAGTTTATTTATATAGCGCTTCTCACAATGTAGATTGTGTCAAAGCAGCTTAACATAGTTCTAGTAAAGTCCAGATTACAGAGTTGAAGTTCAGTTTAGTTTAGTTCAGTGTGGTCTAAATTTCACAGCTGAAAGTTCAAACACCGCAGAGCAAATCCACCGAAGCACAGCTCCACAAGTCCCGATCCGAGCAAGCCAGTGGCAACAGTGGCGAGGAAAAAAAACTTCACCAATTGATGAAGTGAAAAAATAAACCTTGAGAGAAACTAGGCTCTGTTAGGCACGACCATTTTTCATTTGGCCAAACTATCTGTTCAGAGCTGCAGTCTAGGCGCTGGAGGCTGAAGAAGCTGGACGTCCATCATGGAGAAGCTGCAGGTGTGAGTAGGGCACCGGCAGGCAGTCAGGTTGGCCCGCAGGATCAATGTGGGGACTCTTTTATCACAGTGGTCATTCAGGAATCAGTCTCTTGCACTCCATTTCTCCTGCTGTGTACAGGATTTAGGCCCAATAAGTAATAAGTAAATATTTAAAATAATGAACTTGAGTTCACAAAAGACACAATATGTAAATTGCCCATATGTTTTTTTTCTTCAAGCAAGAATGACATCGATCACAACTTTCTGGTACACCACACCTACCAATACGGGTACTGTTGGCAGTGGAAACACAAGCCTGATTAGGGTGACCTGTACGGAATCGTACGGTACTAAACTCTGCTGAACCATACCACTCAGAGGAAACAAGGCATTATAAAACTTATGTTAATCAATTGTGCTGCACTGACAAGGAAATTGCTGTTTGATTTATTATAAAGAAGCATATACTTAAATATCAAGTCATGCACCAACTTACCAGTCCTTCTTCTCCAGATTCTGTGGAGGTCACTGCCAGGTCATTCCCGTTTGCATCAAAGGCCTTGATTTCTATCCCAAAGTTACTCTGGGGCTGTTTGAGCCACAGTTTCAACAGCTGCTTCATGTCGATGTGCTGCCAAGATTTTGTCCGAGCATTCACATCAATTTTTTGTGCACGTATTCTCGAGTGGTTGTTCCCTTCAGAAGAAGACTCCAGATGAGATATCTGAATGTAGACTGTGGTTGGCTCCTCAGCTGGTCGGAGGTAGATCCAGAGCAGGGCCTTCAGGATGCTGTCAGGCAGAATCTTTGGACTCAGTGCGAACATGCAACACTTCGGCATTCCCACAAGCTGGGTGATGGCTTGAGCTGCAAGGTATTAATAAGACCATGTACACCTTTTCCACTTTGTTATGTGGGAAACAAATTCAAAACTGTACATCCAGGGGTACAAAAACTTTGCCAGTACAGGGACATGGATTAAAATATTTGTAGTACCTAAAGGTTCTAATTTGTAGGTTTTAGTGGCTCCTTGCTTCGAGGGCACACTATCAAAAATAAAGTTGCACAAGCTGTCACTGGGTACCCTACCTTTTCAAATGATCCATAATGATAAAAGTACATATTAGTACCTTAAAATTGCAAAAGGTATATTATTGTACTGTTTATGTATTAATATGTACATTTAAGGTGTCAGTATGGACCTTTTAGGTACAAATGTATACAGTACCTTTTGAAAGGGTACTGCCCCAGTGACAGCTTATGTACCTTTTTGTCTGAGAGTGTACAAAAGGCTCAGTGACAGGCTGATTAACCCTTAAGGGAATTAGGGCACAAACCTTCTAACACATACATTTACCATGGTGCACTATTATTCAGAGATCTGTAGTTCTCCTCCTAGACAACTATTCTGCAAATTTCAGTTCACCATAAACAAACCCCATCTTTGGATTACAAGTCCGACTCTCTAACCATTAGACCACACATGCCATTACTAGATGTTAAGGTTATTACTGTGTAAATTTTTCTGCACTTTTTTTCTGCTGACACTGGTGGAAAATACCAGTCACCACAGTTTTATTGATGTAACATTATTGGTGGAACTACTGTATGTTGGCAGAAATTGAAGTTCCCTTTGTAAATCTCTGTTTTCACAGGTCAAATGTGCACAGCTCTGTATATAACAAGGTCTGTTGCTTTTGGCCATCTTCCAACAACAGCTGAATGAATGAACCAGAGTAAGTTCATAGTCAGCCCTTTAAGTACCGCAACATCCCCTAATATATTTGGACACTTAAGTCACTCTTCAAAAAAAATTCTATAAAATAAAAACAGTGACATTTGCAAATGATTCTACACATTTCTCAGAACAAATCTGACATGTTTTAAGCGTGACCTAAGTGCCTGAATACATTTTTGGTCACTATGTATTGCAGTACTTTATGGTACTTACGTTCAGTGGCCATAGTAATGATGGTCTCGCTGCTTGCTTGTTCCTCATCCTCACTAATGCCTCCATTTTTGTCATACTGATCCAGGAGCTCCTGCAGCGGAGGTGCTTTGGGTAAGAGTAGCTTGACCGTATCTCTGCTGATGTTCGGAGCCTGTTCTAGGCGCAGGATGCTCAAAATCTGAGACTTAATAGAATGCAGGCGCAAGAGTTTACTCTGCTGTCTAAATTGGCAGGTTGTGCACTGGCCGTTGTCGTCTCCAGGTGTCACAAATGCTTGCGTCGTTGTTGTCGTTGTTGTGCTCAGGTTCTGATTGTGTAACCCCAACACACCCCAAAAGCTCAGATAAAGAAAGAGAAACATGTCTTCTGATGAGCCTTTATAGACGTTCGCTCATTTGGGAACAGACAAGCACCTTTACGCACTCTCTCCAAACAGCACTGGACAGATGTGCAGCCTCCCAGGCGGTTTTATATTTAAGATTCCCTGCTGTTGGATATCTTATGATTGGTCGGGATGATAAGAACAAGTCCAGATGAGCCTGTACAGAGATTTTCATCTTTTTGGGTAAATTCTAAAAGGACATTTTGATTTGAGGATTTTCAGGGGGAGTTTATGTTTGCTTTGTTGTATATACTATGAATGCAGTACACTACCATATCATAAGAACTTCATTATGAAGACTGTTGTAATCTGTTGCACTCGTATGTGTAGCCATTCTGATTTGTAATTCTTTACTTTAATACTTTGCAAGGTGGTTTCTGTAAGGTTTTTGCATCAATTTTGACCATGGTTATATTGCTGTTAAAGATCAGTAGTTTTATTGCTAGGTTATTGTTCTGAAAGGTTTTGTAAGTGATACTACATGGAGAATAGAGTGTTTCTAGGTGGGTGGTATCTGTATGGTTTTTAAGTGATGCAGTTAACACTTGGAGCAGTACGGTTCTACATGTGGGATTTTTATTTCCATTCTCCTAGGAATACCATCCCACCTATGGGATTTAGAATGTTTAGAATTGTTGCCATGGAAACTAAAACAGAATGCAGTGAGAAGTTATAAAGTTGTTAAAAAACTCATTCCAGGGAGACAATTTTAACTTAGCAGTGAAAAGGTAGCATGCCATCCTGATGTTGTTTGCGTGTTACTGGTAGTTACTAGGGGCTTGCCTATTGTTCTGAATCATTTTTGGTACATGGTTGTAAGTGTTTTTAAGTGGTTGCCACAGGGTTTCTGAGTGATTTTTAGCTTGTTTTTAAACACTTAAGAAGGACGTTTGAGTGGTTGTTATGTGAAGTAGCGATAGGGTTGCTATATACAGGCTGTTCTGAATTATTTCTAATGGATTGCTATATGGTCGTTAAAGTATTTCTAGTTGGATTCTGAGTGATTTTCAGCTTATATAAAACAGAGTGTGTGTTCTGACAGAATCTACAGACTTTTTTGCTGTTTTTTGCGCAACATTTTGTAAGAAAAAATCTGCGTATTTATGTGGAGTACTTTTGAGAGTGTAGTAACTAAAAATACATTTCTTTTTATTTAAGGTTTACAATGCAAATCCAATTAGAACCACTTGTTTGGAAAACAAAGCTACAAAAATAAAAGACAGAAAATATTACTTTATAAACTGAATTGTACATAACTCATCTAAACAGTTGCATATTATTTAATAATATTACTGAAATGAATATAAAAACTATAAATATATAACACATTTACATAAGTTAATAAATAGACAAGGACAGAATGATCTGACATCTGCTAATTTCTCTGGGCTCAGATTACGTGTGGTCCTACTAATGAGCTATGAGTAGGCCCGCACATAATCTGCTCCCACAAAAATCATCAGAAAACTGCATTTTTGACTCATGTAAAATATGTGTAAATATATATTCATTTTTTAAATATTTAAATTTAGTTATATTATTGAATAATATACAAATGTTTAGATGATTTGTGTACAATACAATTTGTAGAGTAATAATTCTTGTCTTTTAGTGAATGTATTGTATGAGAGACCTGCTGTAACTTTGTTTACCAAACAAGTGGTTCTAATTGGATTTGTATTTTAAACCTAAACAAAAGTTTACAAAAGTTCAACACTCCATTTTTTTATTTTTATTATTATTATTTTTTTTTACAAAATTCTGCACAGAAATAGCAAAGAAAAGTCCACAGATTCTGTCTGCTATACTGTATTGTTGCTAAATGGCTAATAGAGGCTAATTAATACAAGCTACTGAAATACAAACGATCTTCTCTCTAAACTTCTAAAAATGGGTACACGAGAAAACAGCACAATTAGGTGCTGGTAAACGAGTGAGGCCACGTTACAGTTTCAGTGGTGTTTCACTTGAATATGCAGGAATGATGACTGAGGACATTATTGCTACAGCTGTTCTGCAGCAACTGCCGATACAGATGTCTCTCTTTTGTCCAGCAGTGAAGCTTAAATAGATGCATAAATAACAACAGATGATGGTGAGGGTCAGTCACAGCACCACCTGCTGGAGAATCATCAGGAAAAAAAACACAAAAATAAAACTCAGCTTTATTCGAATTCGGCCTAGTGTGTTTACTTAATGAGTGAATCTGGTTGGTTCAAAATGTTTTTACTTTTCTTATGAAAATATGGGTGGTTCTTGTCAGTGCAAAACTCAATGCTAGTTATGTTAATGTATTTGGGTTGGTTGACAAGGTTTGCTTAAAGGTCCAGTAAAGTAATTTGAAATGTGCGATGTTTGTTCGGTTGTGACGTAATTCGTAGTCTACATAAACACTTCGATTGACATTCTCCCTTTGTATGTGTCATCAGAGGGAGAAAGCCCCACCCTTTAGTGACCATCTCTCCCTCATTAGCATAGGACCCAACTTTTAAAATTTACATTTATAGCTCCGCCCTCTTTTGAAAAGAGCACAGTCTCATTTGAATTTAAAGCGACAGTCACCAAAATGGGAAAATTAGGATCAAAGCCTAAAAGGGGCAAATTCAAATTCAGTTCTAAAACATTATCTGTGGGGTATTATGAGCTGAAACTTCACATACACACTCTAGGGACATCAGAGATTTACTTTAAATCTTGTAAAATGGAGCATAATAGGTCCCCTTTAAGGTTAACATACTTATGCTAACATCCAAAAAATACTGTTTTTATACTGTAGATTTCATGGCTACTTTGTCAAAATAACAAACCAAAGTGTTTAATAACACAAATAACACAAATGGCACATTAGCATGTCTTTAGTTCAGTCTTTATTTGACGTGTTGTGAGTTACAGTCCAGTTGTGTCATCATTTCCTCTGGGCTGCCGTCTCCAGCGCTATGTTGGCGTTCTCTCTGGAGCTTTTTAACAGCGCAGACATTTTTGCTTCAGTCTACAAATGAACAAACTACGAAATCAACCGTGATTGCCAGGAACATTTTCTCAATTTGCTCGTTGACATTTATTGGTTCCTCAAAACAGGTTTCATATCACTGAATGTGTGGGTTATTAAAGCGGAAAAAACATGTGGGATATCTAATAGATAATTGGGGAAGCATGACCTAGATATCGAACAGATGTCAGATACTCACGCTGGCCCTGAATGAAGCGTCTGTGATGTCCTTCAGGTTTATAATGACGTTGAAATAAGCTCCATATACTGCCGTTTCCAAAGCTTTAGCCGCTACCTGATCATAAGAGGAGTCAAGCAGGAGTCAAACTCTTCTGTCAACTATGATCTTTAGTTGTTATTTTCTATTGGATTCAGTTCAGGTTATTGGCTGGGCCATTCTACAGCTTTATTTTCTTTTCTGAAACCATTTCATAGTTTCCTTGGCTGCGTTTTGGATCATTGTCTTGCTGAAATGTCCACCCTGGTTTCATCTTCATCATCTGATAACGTAGATGTTGTGACTGAAGCAGCTAATATTAATTTACAATGACGAAGGGCAGGAGTGCTGAATAACTACTGAGAGATTTCAGCTGCTGTCTGGGCTTTCACTGCCTTTCTAAGCCTCTCTTTCTTCATGAGTTCAATTCTTTTCCCTGTGTCATTTGATTGTGTTAACATAGTTTCATTTTTAAACTAATTAGCTTTTTACAAACTTTGTATGTATGGATTACTTTAGTTGTTACTGACATCTGGTAAAATCTTCAAGTCAACAGCACCTTTAGAAATAAGTTTTATGAGAAAAATGCTGAGATGTTCAATACTTATTTTACCCGCTGTATGTATATAACATATATTTCAGATAATAAAAACCATATTTATTCAGAAAAAAAAGTCCAGTTTCGCATCTCTCACCTGAATGTCTGATTTACATGCCACATTTCCGTGTTTGACCATCTCTTTAATATGCGGCCAGAGTGTGTTTATTCTCTCTGCCAGAGACAGAGGAACACGAACCGCCGCTTTCAGACCCTCCTGCATGGCTTCCTCCCTCCTGACAAACACAACAAACACAACATACAGCCAGTCAGTCCTGAACTGTCATATGATTTTGACAAACATAATGTTAATGTATAGCTACCGATCCATATTTGTGTGAGTTTTTACCAGTGTTTTATTTACTTTGACTGATTGCTTGCATAATGTGTTTGTTTTATCAGTCAGACCCTTATCTGCAAATATATGTCAAGTCTTTGTCAGTCTTTCTTATTTTTTAGTGGTGCGTGGCATGTTTTTACATCAACTGAACCCTTAAACTGGTTTAACAGGACACAGAATGTTCCTTCATTATTATGGCACATATTATTTCTAGTTTGATGGATGACTTCTGTTTTGTTTAAG
The DNA here is from genome assembly GCA_903798115.1 of Danio jaintianensis. Lineage (NCBI taxonomy): Eukaryota > Metazoa > Chordata > Actinopteri > Cypriniformes > Danionidae > Danio > Danio jaintianensis. The sequence continues at coordinate 15,464,321 of CAIGQV010007757.1, forward strand.
CACAATAGAAATGCTAAACTTTACCTTTTGATTTCATCTGCCGTGCCTTTGGGCATTTTCAGAGCAGCCTGTAATGACAGAAAAGATTTTGTCAACTACACAAGTAAATATGTTGCATAAGCAAACATTTTTCTTTAAAGGGATGGTTCACCCAAAAATTAATGTTTGCTGTAAAATAACTCTCCTTCAGGCCATCCAAGATTTTTTTTTCAGTAAACATTAAAGAAACACTTAACTTTTTTGGAAATAGACTTATTTTACAAGTCATCTGGAGTTAAACAGTTGAGTTTTACCAATTTTGAATCCATTCAGCCGATCTCTGGGTCTGGCGGAAACACTTTTAGCTTAGCTTAGCACAATAATTGAATCAGATTAGACCATTAGCATCTCAATCAAAAATCTCAAAAAAGAGTTTTGATAATTAGCTTAGCTTAGCATAAATCATTGAATCGGATTAGACCATTAGCATCTCAATCAAAAATTTCAAAAAATAGTTTCAATAATTAGCTTAGCTTAGCATAAATCATTGAATAGGATTAGACCATTAGCATCTCAATCAAAAATTTCAAAAAATAGTTTCAATAATTAGCTTAGCTTAGCATAAATCATTGAATCAGATTGGACCATTAGCATCAAAAAAAAAAAAAAAAAAGAGTTTCGATAGTTAGCTTAGCATAAATCATTGAATCGAATTGGACCAAAGCTTGACCCTTCTGTAGTTACATTGTGAACTAAGATTGATGGAAAATAAAACGTTGCTATTTTCTAGGCTAGGAACTGTATTCTTATTCCGCCCGTAATAATGAAGTAACTTTGTTGCTGCACCATGGCTGCAGCACATGCAATGATATTGTGCTGCACCTGAAAATGTTACCAGCTAAGTAACAACACCTATACATTTTTTAAAGACTCTCAAACTGCAAAAATGTTGACTTACATTTTTAGTATCACCAAGGATCAGAGTTTCAGCTCAAAATAGTGTTTAATGTTCTACTGAATAAGTGATCTTGGATAATCTGAGGGTGAGTAAATTAACAGTGAAGTTTAACTGTCTTTTTAAGTCTCCAAATATGTTGTATGTATGTGCTGATGTACCATGTAGCTGTTAAAGGCAGTTGAATCTGCATCCACTTTTAATAACAAGTCGTTCATGGCTTCATGAAAAGGAGGGATGAGTTTCCTCATCTCCGTGTCCAGAGACTCAAACTGTCTCTTTCCGTATGTCATCTGACCGACCATACAGCCCAGAGCTGCTCCCTTACAATCACACAGATAAAGACAGATCGTGTATATACAGCACAAGCATGCATTTATCACCATTCAAAGATTTCAAATTATATAATATCAAATATAAATCTAAAGTAAAATCTTTTCTAAAATGCATTTTAATATGTATGATGTAGGAATATATAAACTGTTTGTGTATAAGTTGAGTATTCTTGAGTATAAGTATTTAAAAATGTATAAATTTTTTAGTGTATAAAGTTTATTAAATATTTTTGTAAACATATGTAAATTAGCAAATTTGAATAAATATGTAAAAGCAGGATATCTTCCGATAAATCTATATCTGTTTTTGAATTAATCAAAAATAAACACAGCAAAAACAAATTTAGTATTTCCACAAAAAAATTAAATGAAGCTATTAAAAACAACTTGGTTCTGTACTTTTTTCTTACACATGAAAACTGTAGTGTGAAAAATGAAATGAAGAAAATTGTAAGCAAAAATTTTCAACAAAAAAAAAGAAAAAAAATATATATATAAGAAATAATTGATTATTTTCTATTCTAAATCTAATACTTTTTCGAATATACATAATAATAACTATAATATTCATGATTTACCATTGCAGCAATTGCAGCAGAAACAGACCCTCCACCAGGAGCCGCTGTTCTGGCCCCAACACTGTGAACAAACTTCTGCAGAGACAGAGACACGAGCTGGCCATCGTCCTGATTGGCTTGAACCATATACCTAAACTCAAAACCAACCAATTAGATACAGTGCTCCAGTTAGACATCAATCAGAAAAACACTGGCACTTCAATATTTCATACATACACATTTATGCTTTAGGACTTACTCTATAATTCTCTCCTTTGGATCAAAAGGCCCCAAAGAGTCGAGTCCTAGTTTGCTAATAACCTGACAGAACAATAATGCAAAGAGGAATGAAACAAGACCTTTGATTTACTAAGTATTAGTAATACTTAGTATACTAAGAATTAGTTTACCCAAAAATGAAAATTCTATTACACAAATTAAGATATTTTGTGAAGTGAAATCCGAGAGCTCCCTAATCCTCTATAAACAACAATGGTCCTGAGAAGTCCAGACAAATGGCAAAAAACATCCTCAAAAACAGACTATACGCCTTCAGTGGTTCAATTGAAATATTATCAAGCCACTATTAAACTTTTATTTCATTCATTTTCCTTCAGCTTAGTCCCTTTATTAATCGGGTCGCCACAGCGGAATGAACCGCCAACTTATCCAGCATGTGTTTTACGCAGCGGATGCCCTTCCAGCCACAACTCAGCACTGGGAAACACTCATACACTCTTGCATGCACACACATATACACTACGGCCAATTTAGCTTATTCAATTCACCTATAGCGCATGTCTTTGGACTGTGGGGGAAACTGCAGCACCCGGAGGAAACCCCCACGAACACGGGGAGAACATGCAAACTCCACACAGAAACGCCAACAACCCAGCCAGGGCTCGAACCAGCAGCCTTCTTGCTGTGAGGCGACAGTGCTAACCACTGAGCCACCGCGCTGCCCACTTTTATGCGCACTTAAAACAAAAATAACTACTTTATTTGACAGTTTCTTCTCCTCAGTGTCAGTATATTGCGCACATTCACAACAGCACTGTGCAGTGACGTATACAGTTTATGTGCACACAAACATATTCCCAGAGCTTGATAATATTCTGATTGAGCCAATGAAGACGCATGGACTGTTCTGAGGATGTTTTTTGGAATTTTTCTGGACTTTGAACTTCTCGAGACCATTGTTGTCAATGGAGGACGAGGAAGCTCTCAGATTTCACCTAAAATATCAGAATTTGTATTCAGAAGACAAACTAAGGTTTCAGGGGTTTGGAACAACATTAGAGTAAGTACATTTTAAAAAAAGACGTTTGCTGTTTGTTAAAAATACTTAAATAAAATGAGCTGAAACAACACAATTCTAGAGTTTTTTTTGGGACAACTTAATTGTTTTTTGTTCAATTAACTTGTCATTTTTTTCCCAACACAAATGGATTGTGTGGAACCCAGCGTTTTTTACAGTGTAATTAATAATGGTATTTAAATTTTTGAGTGAAGTAACCCTTTCATTAAAACTCACCAGTCGGATTTTGTGCTCCTCTTCCACAACAAACAGATTTTCTCTTTTAATGTAGAAGTCAGCGCAGTCCAGCATGGCCTTCAGAGGGATCAGACCTACTATCTGCGATCCCACCACCGGAAGGTTCAAGTCCTGCACATGAACATATATCCTGTTGATCAATCTGACTCAGTTTTCAACTCAGATTTGAAGGTGACTCACCTTGGCATCTCTACAGATCTCCTCATACACTGTGTACATTGGCGTCAGCTCGAAGTCCAGGATATTGGTGGACACTTGAGCCAGATTGGACTCTTCCAGGTACCATCCCATTCCTTGAACTTTTTTGAGAAGCCCAGGCTATACTCGAGGAACATTCAGAAAACACTTTCATTGACTCGTTAGTAAGCAGAACATAGGAGAAACTGTGAGGAAGTGATATGTATGATTAGGTCAAATTGCCTTGATTCTCAAGTTTTAGATTTGACGCACAGTGAAAACCGAAACCAATACATTGACGTAAGACAACGACATACTTGATCTTTACCACGGCCCTGTTCTCTGATATCCAGCGCAATTCTGTGAGCCTGTTCCTTTGTGCTCAGCAGATTCACATTGTAGGCGACAAGGAACTTTCGGGCACCGGTGACCGTGGCGCCCCAAGATGGGACGAAGGTGGCTGGGCCAAATTCAGGAGTCCACTCGCTCTTTTTCAACTGGGGGACAAAGAACAAAGGTGTTGACATATTTTTTGTAAAACAGTACTGTTCCTCAGAAATTAGGCCTCATAATTGAAAAAAAATTTTTTCAATTAATCCGTATTTCGTTATTTACAGTTTTTGTGTTTGTTTATTTATGGTTAGAATTACATTATAGGACATTTGTCTCTGCTCTGTTGGCGTTTGATGTTGAAAATTCAACTTTTCAAACTTTTATTGACATAGTAATAGTAGTTTGAAACAATATATTCATTCATTCATTCATTCATTTTCCTTCGGCCTAGTCAGGGGTTGCCACAGTGGAATGAACCGCCAACTTATTCAGCATATGTTTTACACAGTGGATACCCTTCCAGCTGCAACCCAGTACTGGGAAACATCCACACACACCATCCATACAAAATCTTGTTTTCACTTTGAAATGAAGATATTTGGACTAGAAACAAGACAAAAATTCTAAGTAAGAAAAAACTTTTTTTTTGCATAAATTGTATAAATTCCTTATAAATCCAGTATTTAAATAAATCCTGTAGCTCCTGGTCATCTTTAATTCTGACTCAACATTGCATATCCTGCGATGTGACTACTGTGAATGTGCACATTGCGATATTGATGCTGAAACGATACATTGTGCAGCCCTATCCCATAATGCAATTCAAAAACATGAATCACAAAATATGGACAACTGTTAATTCACAAATGTTGTTTTCTCTTTACAGTGCAGGTCTGTTAAAATCACTGCTTAAGTCATAAGTTATTCTAACAGGAGTTAAAAAAAAGAAGAAGCCATTTTTAAGAATATTTCACGAGCTGCATTCATTCTGAATTAGGTTATTGAAAAAGAGCATTGATCAAAATTTTTAATACTTTTTGATGATCCCAGTTATAGTTGTAAAGCCCAATTTATAGTTCTGTGTCGGGTAATCGCCACAAGTAGCTGACAACTTTTTAAGCATTTAAACATCTATATTCTGTCTGTGTTGCTCTGCAATAACACTAGTAGGCAGTTAACTTTCTATGTTCCACTGTGTCAAGTTCCTCCAATAGTATCTGGATGCAAACTTGGATTTGTAAGCTGAGATTGCATATCTCAGAGATGCAATGTCAGACAGTGCACTCAATGGAGTTAGTGATGTCACTGTAAGGGGTAGGGTTAGGTGTGGGGTTAGGTGTGCACATTAAGTTCCTTCGCCGGTGTTTCTGAGCCGGCCAATCACAGACCTTGCTCTCAGTTTTGTCTCAATTGCTGAAATCACCCCCTATACCCTCATTCACTACTTTGGTCCACTAATATAGTTCACTTAAAGGAGTTAATAAAAACAAGTGAGTGAATTCAAGCACTGAAGGGAATGCCGGTTTTTTTTTGTGCCTCAAGGATTGATAAATCCCTCAGATGGATTCGATTTTTTAACTTCTTGTTCAGACACTGATAGTTATTAACACTTGGCGAATTGTCTAATAGAAATGAATCTAAGTATTTTGATTTCTGTCATGTATTTTTGAAACTTACATTATTATTTATTTTGAAACTTCCACCAAGAGTATTCTGCTGTAGATGATCTTGTGGTCAGATGCGGATATGAATTTGGCACGCGAACTCTCACAGTGCATTGTGGGTGTTTTGTAGCTATCCAGTGTATATGGGTTGTACATTCATTATTGTGATACATTTTGGGATTGATTGAGTGCACTTCAAAATGTCCACTATGGCTTCGGACACTACTACAAATGGCTGCTCCCTCAAATAGTGCACTATTTAAGAGTATAGGGGCGATTTCGGATACAACCAATGATGAGTATCCGCCGAACCTACCGCATGCACTTGACACAGAAGTATAAACTGGCCTTAAGAAGTATAATTTCAGAAATAACGTGATGTGAGATTTTACCTTATCTGGTAATGCCTCGTATTCTCCTGCACGGACGGACGGAAGTGACCTTCTGCTCTCTTTTCTAGCTGCCTCTCCATAAAGATAGACTGCAAGATAGACAAGAAGGGGGATTAAAGGATAGTTCACTCAAAAATTTCAATTCTGTCCTTTATTTCATCCAGTTTAAGTTTCTTTCTTCTGTTGAACGCAAAAGATCATATTTTGAAGAATGTTGGAAACTGAATTTAATTCCATACTACCTTTTTTTGCTAATATGGATATCAATGGCTGTTAGTTCTGAACATTCTTCAAAATATCTTCTTTTGTCATGAAACTCATAAAGGTAGTGTAACCACTTCATGGAGAGTAATTAGCAAATTCAATTTCATTCCAGGGTGAATTCACTCTCTAAAGAACTCTTTAATGGCATTTCCTCATACAAACCCACCTGGCACATGCAGCATGTCTGCCAATCTCTGGCCAAATTCATTGGCACACTGTACACACTCCTCCATGGTGACGTTCTGCACCGGTATGAAGGGACACACGTCCATCGCACCTGTCCGAGGGTGTTCTCCTGTTCAAAAACAATAGCTTTATTAAAAACTGAACTCATTTGGAGTATAATATTTTAACACATGCTACCGTCTCCTCAGTTTGTACCTGAGTGTTTGGTCATGTCTATGAGTTTAAAAGCGACACAGGCCGCATTCAGAGCCCCCTCGATTACAGTCGTGGGAGAGCCCACAAAAGTGTACACAGTTCTGTTTGTTGAAGATCCCGGATCAACGTCCAGTAAACTGCAGCCCTCGGTGGCAGAGATGGCATTAGCTATGGCATCAATAACCTGGATATAATACATATGAAAAAGATTTAAAAACTCGGTAGGCTACTTCGGTGCCCTCTGTGTGATCAAACAGAACACGACAGAAGAATCTAAATTGATTAGATTGAGTACATTGATTTAAAGTCGGCGTGAAATCAAAATGCACTCTTCTTATTTTTATATGCTTATATTATAAATGTTGCATCTGTGCACTTCATTCATTCACTCATTCATTCATCCATTCATTCATTTTCTTTTCGGCTTAGTCCCTTTATTAATCTGGAGTTGCCACAGCGGAATGAACCGCCAACTTATCCAGCATATGTTTTACACAGCGGATGCTCTTCCAGCTGCAACCCATCAATGGGAAACACCCATACACTCCCATTCACACACATACACTACGGACAATTTAGCTTACCCAATTCACCTATAGCGCATGTCTTTGGACTTGTGGGGGAAACCGGAGCACCCGGAGGAAACCCACGCGACATGGGGAGAACATGCAAACTCATGCACTTCATTAATTTGTAAAAATTATTTTGCCCTCATAATCTTTAATCAAACACCATAACCTTCCCTTCCCCTCAAAATTACTTTTCTTCACTTCTGGTCACATGGAATGCCTTTAGGGCGGAGCTATCAGTCATTTGAGGCGGGGCTATCAGAAATTCAGGCAGGCTATCAGATCAGTCCTTTGGGGTGGGACTATCAGTCCTTTTGGACTATCATTCATTTGGGGTGGGGATATCGGACATTTAGGGCGGGGCTATCTGTCTTTTAGGGCGGGGCTATCAAGAGTGTGTCTCGTTTTTGCCTCATTTCTGTGGCTTAAATTCATTTGGATCTGGCATCTGCAAAAATTGGCTCCTCCTCCTTGTAATCATCGGGCATCTGAAAACCAGAGGGTGCTGACGGTGATTCCTGTGGACGGTAATTCTTCACAACTTAGTGCAAACTGGCATTCAAATCTTCCTCCATTTTGTTAGTAACGGCCATCTTCCAACGTTCCAATCAGTTCCCAAAGGACAAAATCATGCACCGTGTACATCACGATAATGGAAAAAAAGTACAATCTTAACTTCCTTAACAATTTTAACTTTGTAAATCTGAGTTCAAAAGTCATTTATTCACTAAAAATTACCTGTTGTAAGGTTTAATACCTCAGATACTTTGATGTCTCCACATATGGACAATACCAAACCCACAGTCAGACATTTGCCTCCACACGGCATGGAGTGAAAGTGCGGGAAAGCCCGTTTCCCTCCTATCCTTTGTTTACATTTGATTTTTCAATCCCTTCTCGTCACCCACTGTCAAATTAATGGAGATATTTTGTTTATCCTAGTTGTACCTTTTTTGTTGTTTGTATGTTTTAGTTCTGAGAGTAAATCTTGCTAACTCTTAGCATTAAAATAGCATTTCATTTAACATTAATTCAGCAATTCATTCGATTATTAAAAATATACAAACAACAAGGAATGATATGATCCGGATATTAAAATAAACCAAAATCTAACCTCTCAGATCTCCTACAACACCGCTGACTCTAAACAGGAAGCAGCCGTGTTCGTCTCTTTTTGGGGTCCCCCGACACATTTCTGTTGTGATCTGCATTATTTGCATGTTTCTGTTTGTTTCTGTATTTGCATGTGTTGTCAAACTAATGAAGATGTTTTCTCAATTTGTTAGTGTTTTGCTATTTGCATGAGCATTTGCAAGTTAGCACCTCTTAGGTCCTGAGGTCCTGAAGGGTGAATATTCAAAAAGGTAGTTCACCCAAAAATGAAAATTCTGTCATCATTTTCTCACCCTTTAAATCTTCCAAACCTGTTTGAGTTTCTTCTGCTGAACACAAAGGAAGATATTTTGAAGAATATTGAAAAAAACTGTCACTGACTTTCATAGTGTTGTTTTATCAACAATGTGTGCTTTCCCCCCCCCAACATTCTTCAGAATATCTTATTTTGTGTTCAACAAAAGAAAGAAATTCATAACAAGTTGAAAAAAAATGGTCCCACTTTATATTAAGTGGCCTTAACTACTAGGCACTTACATCAAAAAATAAATACAATGTACTTACTTTGTTCATAGTATATTGAGGTGGCATACAGGTCACGTTAGGGACAGGTTTGGTAGTATGGGTAGGTTTAGTGATAGGTTAAGGTGTAACAGTATAATTTTAAATTTAATTACAGATGTAATTACATGCTGGTAATTAATCAATCTTAAGTACATTGTAATAACATGTATTTACACAATAAGTACATTGTAACAAATGATTAATTTCAGTGTAAATACATATTAGTAAAGACAACTTAATATAAAGTGGGATCAAAAAACACAGCGAACTATCCTTTTAATATGCACAACATAACAAAATAACAGTATTTGCTGCTTACACAGTGACAATAATGATATGAAATATATGATATATGACAATATATGATATCTTGCTGTTTTAACCTGTATATTTCCTCAAAACACTATTGTTGTGTATATTAGTGGCTAAGTAGTTTTGTTAGTTGTGCAAATATACAGTACATCAACATTAATCTTACCTCCTTGTTACGCCCCTCTGAGAAATTAGGCACACACTCCACCAGTTTAGCCATGACTGCAAGAACTTTCCTCACACACACCAGTACTGACAACCCTTCCTCCCTAAAGTTGAACTTATAAAGCGGGCAGCAAACATGTGTTTTGAATAATTAACCCGTCTGTTGGACTGGATTCAGGTCATTTGACAATGATTCCCCTGTCTTCACAGATAAACGCTTTTGGAGAGGAGTCGCCGTCAAACATTGGTTGGGAAAGTTTTTAATCCAGCTTCTAATTACTGCTAGTTTTATGATTGGTTAAAGATTGAAGCTTAAAGGGATAGTTCACCCCCAAAAATGTAATGTACTCACTATTTACTCGTCCTCAATTATTCCAAACTTTTACTCGTTTCTTTCTTCGGTTGAACACAAAAGAAGATATTTCAAAGAAAGCTGAAAACCATTGACTACTAAATACTATAGTAGTCAATGGTTACAGGTTTCAGCATTCTTCAAAATATCTTCTTTTGTGTTTTACAGAAGAAAGAAAGTTGTAAAGGTTTGAAACAAGTCTAGGGTGAGCAAATCATGACAGAATAAAAAATTTTGAGTGAACTATCCCTTTAAGCATAGACAGAGATTTGGCTTTCTGTGTGTACTGTAGTAACAAATATAAATGTCAATTGATAAAGCAAAGACGGTTTAATAAATGACTCTTGAAAAGCACCCAGACAGTTGCATCATGAACAGGCTGGAACGTCTGTTAATGACTGATCCAGAAATAGGCCAAAGAGCTGAAAGAGGAGCACAGATTTAGCCCTTCTGTGTTTTTGGATGGGACACAGGTCTGATACACCCTCTTGTTAAAGTGACACTGATGTTATGCAAGAGTGAGGAGGGTAAAGTTCACAAAAACAAAAAATAGTCACTTATGGGGCGTGTCATCAAAATACTTTAAAAATTTTATTTAAAAAAAAAAGATAATATGAAATATTTAAAAAAACATGGAATAATTTAAAGCATGTTTTACAATCAGTAATATTAATGATTATCTTAATTATTCAAAGCTATGACAATGAATTAAATGTTGTGTCTATTATTGTTATTATATATACACATAGATTCATTCATTCATTCATTTTCTTTCCGGCGTAGTCCCTTTATTAATCTGGGGTCGCCACAGCGGAATGAACCGCCAACGTATCCAGCATATGTTTTACGCAGCGGATGCCCTTCCAGCTGCAACCCATCACTGGGAAACATCCATACACACTCATTCACACTCATACACTACGGACAATTTAGCTTATCCAATTCACCTATAGCGCATGTCTTTGGACTTGTGGGGGAACCCATGCAAACACGGGGAGAACATGCAAACTCCACATAGAAACGCCAACTGACCCAGCCGGGGCTCGAACCAGCGACCTTCTTGCTGTGAGGCGATTGTGCTACCCACTGCGCCACCGTGCTGCCCTGTACATAGATTATTATTAATAATAATAAACAATTATAGTGATTTAATAATAATAACAACAACACTAATAATAATGTTAGAATTATATATATTTTTTTGTATTTTCATAATTAGTGTTAGTAAAAATAATAATGTTACCAAAAATAGTAGTAGCAGTATAATAATAATCATCATCATCATCCTCATAATAATAATAAATGTAATTAATACTAATGAATAATAATTATGATGTTAATATTATATTAATTTAAATACAAATATTATTATTAATATAATTAGAGGTATTAATAATAATAATAATTATTATTATTATTATTATTTTTACATAATAATATTAAATATGTTAATTTGATTCGATTATTATTATTATATGAAAATAGCAATAGCCTATTGTTATCATTAATCACATAATAATCATTATACTGTTATAATTTTAATATCATTATTATTATGAACAACATATTTATAATAACTATAACCAAGAAACTGTTGTTATTTTTAGTAGTAGTAGTAGTAAACAGTGGAGTTCAAAATAAGCATTTTTTTAAATAATAGAATATAGTAATACTCAAGAGTCGGCACGGGGGCAGCAATGAACACTGATGGTCATTACCCGCCGACAACTCAGAGAAAGAAAAAGAAGAAGAGAACCGTAGAAGAAGAGGCAGCTGCGGAAGGCGGTTGTTTTTTTTTCCCCTTACCTCATTTGCTAATGTAAACCCGATTTATTTCTCGTTGTTTTGAAAACCACTGTTCACTTTTACTCTGGAGAGCACGGTAAAGCGGTCGCGAGGATGTTGGCTACAGGAGCGGTGAGTTTCTGGACGCTTTTCGGGGTTTTACTCTTGTTTATGCAGGGGCCTGGTAGAGCTAAAGGCTAAAGCTAATTCAACCAGTTACTATGGTGATCTATATTAAAGCGCGTTCGCGTCTTTACTTTAGACTCTTCTTTAATTATAATGCAGTGTGAGTGCATAACGTTATTAGACTTATGCGTGAAACGAGAGTCTGACGTTTTTTGCATTTCGTAAACATAATATTAGCATTAGTTATGAATATTTTTATTTATTTAAAGAACAGCATATAACATTTTATAATAAAATATAGAGATGCAAGGAGAGGACGTGTAAACAAAATACAAACATACAAAATGTACATATGTAGCAATTAAATAAACACATTAGAGAGTCTCTGATACTGAAAATACATTACCAATATAAGGTTTCTTATAATTAAATTTGCATTTATGAATGTCAAATGTAGATAACACACATATATATCTATATATATAAAGTCAGGTTGATTAAATCAGGGTCTCTGCGGGGTCTTAAATAGTCTTAAAATGTCTTAAATCTCAAAAACAGAATTTTAGACCTTCAAAAGTCTTACATTTACTGAAATATTGTGTTGTAGGTCTTAAATCTTTTTTTAAACGGGTCTTAGTTTTTCTTTGTTCATGTATAGCTACCCTGGCAATCTAGCCAACACCCATACAATCACCAACAATCCATCTCAAGAAAACTTAACTTTTTATTTAAAAATGTAATTTTTAACTCTACTTACCATAATGGTTTAATTATTTTCCTTACAATAACATTTGTTTAAAAGTTCTCCATGTATTTACTGCCGAGGACACTGACCTGGACAGGCTGTTGTGCGTACATTTGGGTTATTATAGTTTTTAAAACTTTTAAAACATGTCAATTGTTATTTTTATTTTTAAAGAAAGGTTATGTTGAAAAAAAAAGTGTATGTTTACAACTAGAGCTTGTTTGTTTTGACAATATTTAAAATATTTTGCTAAGAAATATCAAAAATATATATATTTTTTTTATTATTAAATTATTTTTGTATCATTAACTGTATTAAATTATAATAATTTATTTTGATAGGGCAAATAAAAATCTTTTCCATCTGGGCCATTCGAAAACTTCTTAGCGCTTAGCCCTGTATTAGTCTAAAATTTCATTCATAATGGTCTTAATAATGTCTTAAAAAGTCTTAAATTTAACTTGGTGAAACCTGCAGAAACCCAGTAAATTAAACTATTATCCTCTTGGTCATTAGTAACTTGCATGCGGATAATATTTTTATTTGTAAGTAAAAACTTTAATTAAAAGTTGATTTGTGATCTTTTTAGTCATATTAATAATAATATTAATATAATAATAACATATAACTCAGTAGTCTGACAGGTATTTGTTATCAATAATTAGTGCAAATTATTGATTAATTGTGACTAATCACGTAAAAAATAAACATTTGTATTTAGATAATATATGTGTGCACTGTGTATATATATGTTATGTATATATAAATTCACAGACACACACACACACACACATATATACATAATACATTTACACAGAACATTATGTAAATGCAAACTTTTTATTTTGTGTGCGATTAGTCATGAATATTAGTTAAACGACACTAATAATAATGAAAAGAAAAAGAAGTTCACTTGCCATATGTCATACACTCAAAAGCATATTTTTGCTGCTTATTCAAACTACTTATTTAAAATGAGCTGAATCAACACAATTCTTAATTTTTTTTTGTGGGGGGGGGGCAACTTAATTGTTTCATGTTCAGTCCACCTACATTTGTAAAACAATTAAGTTAACTTAATCAATTTGTGCTGGGACAACATGAAGGACTTGTGTGGAAACCAGCATTTCTTTACAGTGTAATAAATAATAACATTACTACAAGTAATTCAATTTTTATTGTGTTTGCAGACTGTAAGCACAGCGGGTCTGGCGCAGGTGGACCGGGAGAAGATCTACCAGTGGATCAATGAGCTGTCCAGTCCAGAAACACGAGAGAACGCCCTGCTGGAGCTCAGCAAGAAGAGAGAGTCAGTGACAGATCTGGCCCCGATGCTCTGGCACTCCTGCGGGACCATAGCAGCTCTACTGCAGGTCTGCTTCAACTTTGAGGGAATGTGTGCTAATGCAATATTGTCCTCAATATTGACTATTGACACAAATCTATTTGATTTAAAGAAATATTTAAAAAATCAAATAATTGTGTAATTATTATTTTTTTACGTATAAAAAAAATATTAAGTGGCATAACTGTATTTTTTATATGTGGTAAATTATTGCATTATGTAATTGATAATACAATAAATAAAAATGTATCACAAAATAATTTTTAGGTAATATTAAAAGTGATTTGTAAATGTAAGTTTTATTTGTTTTACTGATTTATACAATATAAATCTATATAATCTCTTTGATGAAAATTACATTTAAAATTTATTTAAAAGCAATAAATTGACTAACAATTGTTTAGTAAACGTAAATTATTTCAGATATTTGAAAAATGAAAGAATCTAATGTTAATATCTGTATAAGTAACAAATATGTCCCTTTTTGAGGGAATTTTAGTGCTAAAGTAATGTTTTTCCACACTTTGAAAATTGTAAAAAAAGAACATTATGTAAACGTCCTTTTTTGACATTTGACACTAAAATAGTTTTTCAGATATTTCGATACTATTAGGATTTATATTAAATAATGATAAAGTAAATGATAATAATAGCAAAGGCTTTTATTGTTATCAAAAAAGTTTGAATTCATTTGAGAAGGTAGAAAAAAGTATAAATGTAAGCAAATTTAGCTAAATTGAGATAATTTATTTTCAACAGGAAATTGTGAACATCTACCCATCCATTAACCCCCCGACACTGACGGCACATCAGTCTAATCGAGTGTGTAATGCTTTAGCACTGCTGCAGTGTGTGGCGTCACATGTAGAGACACGGTAACACACTTCTTATACACACAGAAAACGACACGCTCTCTTTAATGCTGCTCCACATTGACTGATCCTCTGTTTCCTTTCTCATCCTCAGCTCTGCTTTCCTGGCAGCTCACATCCCTTTATTTCTGTACCCGTTCCTGCACACGGTCAGTAAAACCAGACCTTTTGAGTACCTGCGGCTCACCAGTCTGGGGGTCATCGGTAAGAAAAAAAATATATAAATAAGACTGAACTGAAAGGTTATCATTGTATGGGAGAGCTATAGAAAAATGTTGTGTGTATATCATGTTTTTATTATAACATTTAAATCTTGTTTATAAATGAAATGTAAATTAGCAAAATACTTTAATGTGATAAAAACATAATAAAAAAATTATAAAATACATATAATAAAAAGTAAAAGTAATAAAAACAGTATTTTTCAGTAGACAATGCAAAAAAAATTAAGCAGTTTAAATGATATTTTCAGTTTGGAAGGGGATTTGTATCTACACTATTTATTGATTTATTTGATTTTATGTTTATTTATTTAGTGGTTTTTCAGTTTCTATTTGTGATTTTTCTGTATCTATATTTACGTTTTTGGATGAAAATGAAAATAAAAATGAACTGAAATGTGTTCGTCTTATAGAAGCATTAGTGAAAATACTTTTTAAATATAAATATTCATAATATTTATATAATGACGTAAATTTGCAAAAAATATGTTAATTAATATATGAAGTTTCAATTCACACGTAAAAAATTTTTTTATTTTGCAGCAGACGAAACAAAAATACAATTAGTACAATCAGTTTGAGTTATATTTAGATTTTTTCTATTTAGTACATTTGATTTTTCATATCTATATTTCATTATTCGATATTTATATTTTTGGATGAAAATATATTTTTTTAATTTTATAAATGAGCAAAACAAATTTACTTTCATATATGAATTTACCATCCAAGTACTAAAAAAATGTACAATATTTTCAAAAAAATTTCCATCAATACATCATATTTTGATGTTTTGTTTAATATGTCAGGTGATTAGTAACCACGTTATTGATTTATTTTTTATTTATTCATTGATTTATTTATCTAGTATATTCGATTTAATTGACTTTTCTAAATGTGATTCTTCTAAATCTCCTAATTTAAGTTTTGTTTGGATGAAATTGAGTGAAAAAAAAAAAAAAAAGCCTGAGACGCGTTTGTCTTATAGGGGCGCTGGTGAAAACAGACGAGCAGGAGGTCATCAACTTTCTGTTGACCACAGAAATCATTCCTCTTTGTCTGCGCATCATGGAGTCCGGCAGCGAGCTCTCCAAAACGGTTCGGCTACAGTGATCTTATTAAATGACATAACTTGACGTGTTATGAGTGTACGTGCATTATTCAGAAGCATTTGATGATGTGTATTTCCTCTTTTCTTCCTTCAGGTGGCCACGTTTATACTGCAGAAGATCCTCTTGGATGACACGGGGCTTGCCTACATCTGCCAGACCTACGAACGCTTTTCACATGTAGCCATGATTCTGGTGATTAACCATTAATAACTATTAATGTTCAGTAGTATTATTGACGTGTTAGTTATGTCCATTTTTTGGGGTTCTGAAATCACTTGTTTATTTCACTTAAAATGTCTTTTTTTAATAGCGTTATAAGCCATGAAATGTGGATGTGTGATTTATTTATTATTATTATACATGCAAATATTGTTGACGCTCATTTCCGAGCTGACATTTTGACTTTGTCACAAAAACTGTGTGATGAAGCCTATTAGAAAGCATTTACTAAGACTTTATAATTCGTTATATGAAAGCATAACAGATCTCTTTATAGGGTTTTATTTATTGTGTTAATAAGATATGATGTAGTTTGATAATATCACACAAGCAGTATTTCTCAAATATCTGTATATATAAGTGATCACAAATGCAATATAGATTTTATAATAAAAACAATAATAATAGAACTCATTTGAAGAATTTAGTATAGTTTTTCCAGAAAGTTGTAGAATTTTATACTATACTAATGTAAAAAAAAATCTATAATTTCTTCTATAATTCGTTTGTTTGTCAGTTTAAATGGTTTTTATTGTGTTTAATATATTTGTATTCTAAATATTTTTTTGTCATAAAGAGAGCCAATAAAACTGACATGGTATTAAATGAAATATACGATAATAATAACAATAATATATTTATTTTAAATAGTACCTTTAAAAGTTACATTCTACACAGTGGTTCAACAAACAAGAATATTAGACAAAATATTGTCAGTTTTGTTCAGTTCCTCCAACAAAAGTAGATCTAAATTTGTCAATATCGCAAATTTGTATGGTTAAACAATCTGACTGGTTGGCACGATAGCCCAGTGGTTAGTGCGCCGACATATGTTGCGGCAGCGCTCCAGACGTCCTGAGTTCGAATCCCGGCTTGTGGACCTTACCCGATCCTACCCCCCTTTCCCTCCCACTTCACTTCCTGTCAACCTACTGTCCTGTCAAAATAAAGGCAAAATGACAAAAATAAATCTTTAACAATCTGCTTGGCGGTAAACAACATTACAAGCTTTGATTTCAAGCAACAACAAAAAAAGGTGTTTGAAAATAGATTTTAGATTGTTGTCCACTGTCAGTGTTTTATAATACTAAAGAGTGAAAATTCACATTTTCACATTTGATTTATTCAGGGATGTGACGGTACTATATATAAACAGATTTCCCTATTTATGTAAGTCTGTGGGATGCACTGTGTATATAATATACTGTTGTAATCTTGTGTAGTCCTACAATATGTGTGGTTAGTCATGGGTTGTGTATGGCAGAAGATACTGGCACAAACACTAAATGTTGTTTTCCTCTAATTATGTCTATTTTTAAACAATTATTTAAAAAAAAAAAACAAGGTCAAATACAACTAAAATGTGTTCGTCTTAGTGAAAATATTTAGTGAAAACAGTACTTTTTAGAAAAATTCAGGCATCAACATAATATTTTTGTAATGATGTGTAAATTTGCAAAAGCAAATACATTAATATATGAATTTTCAATTCACATGCTAAAATAATAAAGGTGTGATATTTTGCAGCAGATGATACAAAAATACAATTAGTACAATTGATGTCTAATTTTAAACAATTTAAAAAAAAAAAAGCAAGATCAAATATAGGCCTGTCTGTAAAGGTTTATCTGCAATTATTAAAATCAGTTATGGAGAAATCTGTTCCTTTGTTTGAGCAGAAGGTCTCTGATTGGCTGGCTTAATCGCATGTTTGAAGTGGTATTTAAACTAATGACTGTATGTTTTGTGTTCTTGCAGGGGAAGATGGTTCTTCAGTTGTCTAAGGAACCCTCGGCTCGTCTGCTCAAACATGTTGTGCGCTGTTATTTACGACTTTCTGACAACTCCAGGTATTTTTCTTTTTTCTTCTTCTGCTCAATAGTATCCCTGTTTTTTTAAGTTCCTTTTAGCTCATCTTTAACCTGTCGGAGAGGCACAAAAAGTGCAGGCTCATTTTAATTTGATAAATCAGCCAATCAATGCAATTATTTTCATATAAATGATCAAAACATGGTCAAGTAGATCAGCCAGTAGAATCACAGAACTAAGCAGTTAAATAAAATACGGTCTGCATTGTACTTTTAGAAAAAGTATATATTTATATTCATATATTGTATCTAATTTCAACTCCAAATTGAATTATACTTGTTTAAAATATTATGCTTTACATTTATTTTAATTACACATAGCACGTAAAATGTTTAATTTGAATACTGTTAGTTCAAATGTATCTATTTATTAGTTTGTGAAATATTGGCTTCAATGTTATGTTATTATATATAAAACAATCTAATATTTGTACAATTACAAAAACATAATTGGTTATGTTTATTTGTATTTTTAAATTAATATTCATATTTTTAATCATTTGCTTTATTTGTTTTTAACTTTTTTTTTTTATTGTTTGATTAAAGTCTGTGCGAAATCAAAATTTATAATGTCTATTTTGCTAGCACACTTCATTATTCTTTAGGTGAACAATTAACCCATTTAAGTTGATCCACTGAAAAAGAAGTTTGTTTTGGTAATCTTCAATCAAAGTCTGACCATTTGCTTCGGCATTTGGAGTGTTGATGATCTCAGTTTGATGCTTCAGCCACAATATTCTTAGCTATGCCCCTCTTACCATTAGTTTGCTATGAGGGAAATGATGTGCAAAAAGAAACCCCTGCCCCTACTCAAAATTCCATTTCAGTTGGAAGTACTAAATCAACATACTGAAATAAAAGTGAAAAAAATAATAAAGTATACACATTTGGTAATGTAATTGTTTGTGACTGTGTGTGTGTGTCAGGGCGAGAGAAGCTCTGCGTCAGTGTCTGCCCGACCAGCTGAAAGACACCACATTTGCTCAAGTTCTGAAGGACGACTCCACCACCAAACGCTGGCTTGCTCAGCTGGTCAAGAACCTCCAGGAGGGGCAGGTGACAGACCCACGCGGCATCCCTTTACCTACTCAGTAACGCACACACACGCACACTCACACTCAGGACGCCAGCACAGCAGCATCTCGCACACATCTGACACATTTTTACACACAAGGGCACTTAATATTTTTCGGCCAAGAAGTTCAGAAACGGTGCTCAGATTTCACGGTTTGATTTTTTTTTTTTTTTTTGGAGATGTTTAAATTGACTTTGGACTCTGCTGGACTGAGGAAGAGTCAGTCTCATCCATCATTAGGGATTTTCTTTTTTCTACATCTTCTTGATGGAATCCTAAAGAAGATGATGAAAGACTGTTTTGTCTGTATTTTCATCCTAAACTAAAGGAAATGTGTATTTTGAATGCTGTTGAATAAACCGTGTCATGCCATGGGAAATGTCATGCGAAACTGACGACTGCTGTGCTGATTTTCTGCTTTCGAAGGGGAATGAAGTTGTAGTTTTTGTAGAGAATTTAAAAATGTAATTTCATTAGTTTAAATAATAATTTGATTTAATAATTATAACTATCAATTACATATAAAATGTTATATATTTCTAATTAAACACAAATTGCAACTAAAACATTTATATAATTTAAAATATGAAAGTTTATACGAATTTGTTGACATTTAAACAGATTTAATCTATTAACATTCATAAGTCTAAAAAGATACTACCGTAACACTGTGACATGTGCAACTTTATATGCTCCCACCTGCTGGCCATTAGTGGTAATGCAAAAACCAGCTGTGAAAAGCTAGTGAAATAGTTTTCATCATATTTTTTTTTCTCTTATTAATGTACTTAATAATTATGCGGTGACCAATGATTTTTATAATAAAACTACTGTATTCTTTTCAGTTCTGTACATATCAGCATTTTTTTAAACTTGAATAGGTCTCATTAAACAATATCTAACTAGAATATTCAATACAAATATTATAGTCTTACGACCAATCATCAAGTCTATCAACAACCATAACTCTGTCAACCGAACACCCCATTGCTAATCATGATCATGTAATGAACAATCTGATATGCTCTTAACACAAGGTGAGAGTTTCATTGCAATGGAAAGTGTTCGGCCGTGCGTGCATGAGTGTATGTGTGCGCGCGTTTGTCTGCGGGTGTGAGTGTGTGTGTTTTGGCTCGATGATATAGCGGGCCGGCAGGGACCCCCTTTTAAAGACGCCAGTGCTGTTTGTGTAAGCCGAGCTCAGCCATTGAGCTCGTCTGTGTTTTATTCATGAACAGAAACACGAGGAGAAGAATTCCTAATGGGAGATGAAGCCAGGTACAACTGAAACTGGCCGGCGAGACCCTCAATAGGAACAAACCACGCTTAAACGCTCTAAACATGACATTTATTTTAAACTCAAGATGTTTGAAATTAGCCTAATTAGCTTTATTTTACAGTATCGTCCCCTCTTGAACACTCAAACACAGTTTAGCGGAGATGCTAAATGTTGAATGACTGTTTTAGTAACCTGATCCAATGATCTGGGGGCTCCGCTGAAGGGCCCCTGTGAGAGAGGCTAAGCGTGGACAATAGACTTGAGTTGTGCTCTACAAACACACATTAAATGGCCAGACATGCGCAGTTCAGAGCCAGACTGTAAGCGGGAGCCACTATCCCATATATGGCTGTCAACATGTCATGAAGCGGTTTGAATATTTCATAAACCTTCGGTCAGTTCGATCTTTTGTGTATAAAGTGAATTTAAGCCTTCATCGTTTTAATAAAGTAATGAGTTAACCATTGAGCTTGAGTTTCCATTAGTGCTTGCTAATGCTACTTTTGCTCATATTTAGTGATTTGTACTTGGGAAAAGGCATGGGACGAAAACAGGTTTACTGCGGTTTGGAAAAGTCACGGTCTAAAATTTTCTGTTATATCTTTTCAAGGTATATGTAAGTTGTTGTTTTGTTGTCAGAGACTTTTTTTTTTTTTTTTAGGACAACAGTATCTCCAGCAGCAATGAAGCATCCACATCAGAAGCAACTGATCAGCCCGTGATTCAGCAAACATTTGAAAAACAAATCACTTAAAGACCAGCTATAAACCTGAACAGTCAGTGGCTTATTTATATCCACAGAAGAGAAAGATAAATAAAGATATAACTAAAAACCATGATATTTTTTACCCAAGCTTATCATACTGTGAGAATCTTATACAGGCCCATGCCTACTTGGGAAGGTGAGTATTCCCCTAGTTACCACCTAGAACACGGTTGCCTTCACTTAGCAACATGCTAAAACTACCTTGAAAAGTAGACTGCTGTCATTGTTGTTCTTTTGGCAATATACTAGCATCCAGCTATGTCACACATTAAAAATATATACACTATTCCTTATCAGCCGTGTTGTTGATTTTGTTGAATGTCACACTTGATGCGCTGTCGGCTGGCTTGCAATACTTCCACGTTTGTTGCAATGGTGTGAATACAACCAGGAAAATGGTTCAGTGGGAAATAAAATTTTTTTTAAAGGGACCAACCTAGTAGCTAGTTCCTAAAAAATTCTCAGTACCTGTGTTGTACTAGAAAGCAAGTATATAAGCCAATAGCTTTAGGAACTATCTAAGAATCTGCTCAGAACACTAGAGTCTTGTTTATGGTTTTACCCATACTCAAAATTGGTCCTCTGCTTTTAACCCATACATCCAGTGCCCAGTGAGCAATTAGGATTTAAGTTCATTCACTTCCCCCATCTTGCCAGGACCGGGAATCAAACCTTCAATTACAAGTCCAATTCCCTAACCATTAGGCCACAACTAACATTTTAATTGTTTAGGGCTGAGAACTTTCTTGATTGTAATAGAATTGTGAGAGTACTATAAACTAAAATGAGTGACCATTTTTTTTAATTGATATGAAATATAGCAACACTTCGGTCTCATTTATTTTATTTTTTTATATCCTGGACGAGCCCCCAAATTAGGATTATTGGTAATCTAGAAAATGCTATCAGTTATCAACTCTGACCTATCTAGTATATTTGACACTAGATATGGATAATACATCAACATTTATATGTACTCTATATTCATTCATTGATTTTCCTTCAGCTTAGTCCCTTATTTATCAGGAGTTGCAACTATACGCTGCAGAAGCCACAAACCAGTACTGAGAAACACCCATACACGCTCGCATTCACACACTCATACACTACGGCCAATTTTGCTTACCCAATTCACCTATAGCACATGTCTTTGGACAGTGGGGGAAACCGGAGCACCTGGAGGAAACCTAGACGAACACAGGGAGAACATGCAAACTCCACACAAAATGCCAACTGGCCCAGCCGAGACTCGAATCAGTGACCTTCTTGCTGTGAGGCACCGTGCCACCCCTATATACTGTATATTCCCATTTAAAGTGTTACATTTGCTATCTTCACATTTGGAAATATACCGGACGAGCCCCAGATTGTTGGATAAAATTTTATATATACTTATTGGCGACATCAAAGATACTATAATTAATTTGAAGTCATGTTTTAAAATGATATTAAAGATAGAACTGCATACTGTCCAATGTTTCTTTGAAATATCCCGGACGAGCCCCCAAATTAGGATTATGAATGCTATCAGTTATCAGTATATTTGAGACTAGAGATGAATAATACATAAAAATGTATACATATTTTCCCATTTAAAGTGTTACATTTCCTATCTATACATTTGGAAATATCCCGGACGAGCCCCCAGATTGATGGATTAAATTTTGTGTAGACTTGTAGACTTCAAAGAGGCTGAAAGCCATCAACTCTTAACCATCAAGTTACGAAAAAATTATTTAATTATAAACTGTATTCAAGACTACACATAATTAATGCATCAACATTTATACAGTCCATTTATATTTTCATTTTATTTCAAATCTATGCAATTATTCTGTGCTGAGAATCCTTATGGTTGTTAGAGCACAGGAATACAACACTCCAATTACGCCATACGCAGGATAGTGTTTCCACCTCAAAACTGATATACCCTCATTTTGAACGCATACAGGGACACAGAGATGCAAGGCAAAGCAGCCTGAAGGAAAGGAAGGACCAGAATTGTTAAGACTACCAAAGATACAGAGGAGAAAGTGCAGTTTTAGGTGAACAGTGGAGTGGTGGGTGTTGTTGTGGATCTGTGGGTGTGTGTTTTTGTGCGTCATTGGGTAGGTGTGTTGTGGTATGGTCTGCTGTGGCGAGATGTGGACAGTCAGTACGGCTCTGTTGCAGTGGAGGCCACATTACACCGGCTTCTCTTAAGTTGAGTTCTTCTTCAAAGACCAAATACAGATACGACTATGAGCCCACACAAGGTAAGTGCTTCTATATAATGGATTAATATTGGAAGTTTCTGTAAGGGTATCTCTTTATACCTGTTGCTTGTTTATATGTAAAAGTATGCAATTCAAATCACTTACCATTTCAATAAATTTTCTGTCAATACAAGATCGTGCTTCTATTGTTGACATTTGTTGTCCTTTCATAAATTATGCTGGTATTTTAAAAGTTTTAATGAAGTATGATAACACCTATAAACAAATTAACTGAAGGAATCCAATGAATTGAGAATTATTTTTAAGTTCGGCATGTTTTTGTTGATAATTCCTAAGCAATGTGTCAACATTTTGTCCGCCATGTTTAAATGACTGACAGTTGACTCATGTGAAACCTAAATCTCCATGGCAACTCTATTACTGGGTGTTACAACACAACTTCAAATGCACACATGGCAAACTGGTGGTCAATTTATCTTTATTAAATTAGTATTTATTTGCATCAATTCACTTATTATAAAGTATTTCATTAAAAGGAATAGATTCTGCTGATTTTCTCTTTGTGTGTGTTGTTTGTCTGATTTTGCATGACTGTGCGGTATTTGAGGGCAAGTGTGAGATGCTTTCACAAAGAACAGATCCGCACAGTCATTGAAGAGTCTGAGACAACAGCTCTAGTGTTGATCCCTGTATTAAAGTCAGTCATCCAGGGGCTTTTCACTAACAAAAGCCATTTATACCATTTGAAAAGAGCTGTTTAAGAATGTGCATGTGTTGGTTCAAAACCAATGGAATGGTGCAGTATTGGAGGAACAGACAGTTTAGATTTGTAGAATTACATTCATTGTATAATTTTATTAATTAAAGTATTGTAAATGTTTTTATGTGATGTTTATATTTAAATGTCTGGTTGATGGTTAGTTACTTCTATTATTGAAAGATACTTCTATTATTAAAAAGCCCCTCATAAGTGTCAATTTTCCAAAATTGAGATTTATGCATTGTATGAAAGTTGAATTAATAAGCTTTTCATTGATGAAAAGACTTTTAAGGATATTAGGACAAATTTTGGCCTAATTGTTTTTACAAAATATCTTCATGGAAATGATATATATATTTTTTTTTTTGCATAAAAGTAAAATCAATAATTTTATCCATACAACATATGTACTTATACAATATTATTCTATAATAAACTTGACGAAAAACACTTCTTATTTCTTTTTTCCTCTATATTTAAAAACAGGAGATACCTAAAAAATGACAGAACGACAGATGGCTTCTACTGAAAGGAGCCTACGTAAGTTTCATTTAAACTATGGTGAGATTTTATTTAGTTTTTTAGTCTCTATGATGTACATGTTGCCACACTGCAAGTATAAAATAGATATTTACAGTATGTTTGTCCATTGGGTTTGATAGATAGGCTCTAATTGTCTTTACAATCATAAAACCTGACAAATCTACACTGTTAGAATAGTTCTGAAGTATGAAAAAGTAGGAAAGCTTGATACAATGGCTAAATTTTACCTTAGTTTTGCATGTAAATATTAAAGACAACACTAGATATTCATTCAACTTTCTCAAATAATAAGGTGCAACCCTATTGAACACCACATCACAAGGGCTTAGAAAATCTATGCCAAATATCCCATCTCATAGGATTCATTGTCTGGTGATGTTGTGTTTACATGATGGGAACCTGGGCCATATGCATTACCTGTCGTCTGACCTCTTCTCGCCCTTTTCATCTCCTGGACTCGCTCCTCAGGTATCCAGGCTGATGATGACCTGAAGTCCATGATTGTTGGAACAGTGATGAGAAAAATCAAGTCTCGCACATGGAAAAAGCAGCGTTACTTCAGGCTACAAGAAGACTGCATGACTATCTGGTACCAGAGCAAGAAAGCAGGGAATGCCCATTCCACCTGTAAGTAGAGCTAAGATTCATAATCTCTAATTGTTTTACAGTTAACAATCCCAAAGGATCATATCCTCTTCTTGGAGGACCATCTTCCTGTAGATTTCAATTCTTTTTTTCTTTTTTCACGGCTCTTGAACCACACCAGTACACCCGTTGAACCACATTTATATTCACCACATTTATATTTGGTCAATATAATGGTCAATTTCCACAACCAGCACAGAGCCTCTGAGATCAAGAGAGGCTGGATTGAGGTCCCCCGATCATGCTGCAGTTCAACTCTGACACATCTGCATGGACGTTTGTAGTGATTGTAGCTTGTGTTTACTTAGGGTTAAAACAAAACTCCAACCTGAATTTCATACTGTATAGAAGGTGAAGGTCTTTTCTGGTCCTAAAATCAGCTCTTACTCAAACTTTATTCTTTAAATTTTTAAAAAGAAAAGTCTGACCCAAAACAGAACACATCTTCGGAACACAAATAAAGACATTTTAGATGAAATTCAAGAGTTCCCTCATCTTCCGGCATTGGTCCTGAGATGTTCAAAGCCCAGAAACGGAACCAAAAACATTGTCCAAACAGTCCATGTGACTACAGTGGTTCAACTGTAATCATACAAAGCTCCAAGAACACTTTTGTGTACCAATAGATTAGGGTCCATGTTTACTATGGGCAAAATAAAGCTTGCATGTTGCGCTGCTGACTCTAATAGCAATATGTTGTATTGCCTCTAGTAAACGCAAACCTTGATTAACTGAAGAGAAGGCAAAGGCAAACAAAGTTGTTGTCAGTTTTTTTGGTGCACAAAAGTGTTCTTGGAGCTTTGTATAATTACAGTTGAACCACAGACGTCACAAGGATTGTTCTGACAATGTTATTGTTTCCTTTTCTTGACTTTGAACATCTTGGGACCGGTGATGTCTATGGAGGACGATGGAACTCTTTAAGCCTCATATGTAGTGTATAAGTATGCATATGAATAGACTGTTTAGTGTTGTGTTTGGGAGGAAGTCAAAGTTAGAGTCTCGGACGGTATTTTTTTTGGGACCAACGTCTTTTGAGATAGCATAAATGTGGGTCTGGGTCTTGACTCCAACTCTTAGGGTTTGCCCCAATTCATAGGTAGTTTGGTAAATGATTTTGTATGTGTGTTTAGTTTCTGTGGGTGATGTGGAGGCTGTACGGGAGGGGCACCAATCGGAGGTTCTACTCAGCATTGCCGACGAGTTTCCTCCTGACCGGTGCTTCACCCTTGTGTTTCGTGGACGTCGAGGCAACTTGGACCTAGTGGCCGAATCCACACAGGAGGCGCAATCATGGATAAAAGGGATACGCAAACTCATCGATAACCTAGAGAACATGGGGCAGAGAGAGAAACTGGACCAGTATCCTTTACTGTCACTCTTTATCTGCTTGTCTATCGTTCCACCTTCTGTCCATCTTACACACACACAAAAGGTTTCGCACAGGCTAAAAGGCATTAAAGAACACTTAAATACATTTTCGCACTTCGACAGTATCGCATCTGATATGGATAAGATTGTCTAATATCTAATATGATTTAGTTGGAGGTTATTCTGTAAAAACAAGATTTTTAACCCTATTCCTTAAAGGTCGTGGGAAGTGCTTTGCAGTGTGCAATTTGGTGCGAGGTATGACGGAATATCAACTGAAACATGAAGACGAAGAAAAATGCCAATAGCATCGTGGTTAATAGAGTGGTTGAGCTCAAACTCATCAAATGAGAAGCGTATTGAAATAGACGGGGCATGTCAGACACTAGAGAGCATTTGATTGGTTTGAATTTTGTCTTGGTTTTTGGAGCACACTAGCTTGTAGATATCCTTAGGACTAACATACTGATTCTAACATCTGAAAAAACCTTTTCATTTCACACTGACTTTAACTATACGTTATCTGAATTGAAGTCCAAGCCTCTTGTTTAAGCATTAACCCCATTTGAAATCGGATCAACTAAAAATTTCAGGGTTTTCCCTTAAATGCTTTCTCCAGATGGATCTGTGATTGGTTTAAAAAGGCAGACAAAAACAGAGACGGACGGATGAACTTTAAGGAGGTCAGAGATCTGCTGAAGATGATGAACGTGGACATGAACGAGCACCACGCTCTCCGTCTCTTCACGGTAACTGCACATTTATGGCAAACCTACGGCTGCACTGCTGTACCTCTTTGTAGTTCGTTCCAGCCTCAGTGACCGTTTTGACACTTGACACACTTATGTCATTATTTGGCAATCCATTTCCAGCTAGTTAGAATTTTTTTGTACCTTTTCTTGTTCTGCAGATGGCGGATAGGTCTCAGTCAGGGACACTTGAAGATGATGAGTTTGTGTTGTTTTATAAGATGCTGACTCAGCGTGAGGACATCCTGCGAGTGTTTCAGGAATATTCGGCCGATGGACAGAAGCTAACACTCAAAGATCTGAAAGATTTCTTGCGGGAGGAACAGTTGCATGAGGATGGAGTTCAGCAATATGCACTTAAGCTTATTGAACGCTATGAACCTTCTGACACGGGTAATCTATTTTGTGATGAATCATAGCTAACGGACTTGCTTGTGTGTCTTCAGAGCTTATGTTAATTCGATTTTACTTTCCACTTTGCCATTGTGGTTTGGCATCATGTCCCAAAACAAACTTTAAACTTCCCAAACTCAATAATGGTATTTCTAGATGTGAGTAGTTGACAAAAAAGGCAGTTAAAATGCTTTTTTTTGTAAATCAAACCAGAGGACATGGATTTCACTGACAAAACGCATGAAGTTCTTATGTTTTTAGAAATATGTGGATGAAAAAAAAAAAGATTGCCATTTACTAAAATAGACACTTAGACCTGAGGTATTTATTAATGATTTTATGAGTTGTAATTTATTGAACTATGGTTGAGATAGTCACACTATAGGACAGTTTTGAGATTTGGCTCATGGAAAACAAAGAAATGTTTAACCATTTACTGCATTTTAAATTATGCCAATGCTAATTGTATTCGTTTTTGTCATGTGTAACACTGAAAATGCAACGTCATGTCAACAAACAATGTATTTTGACATCTTGGTCATCTAGAAATGTATTAATTTTAATCAGTTCCCCTACATTCCTGTAGCAAAAATGTTACAAGCAATGACGTTTGATGGTTTCCTGATGTACCTGAGCTCATCAGAGGGCTCCATCTTCAACCCTGCAATGCTCGAACTCTACCAAGACATGTCTCAGCCTCTCTGCCATTATTTCATATCATCTTCTCATAACACATACCTACTGGAGGACCAAATCAGAGGACTTAGCAGTGTGGAAGGCTATATACGGTAAACCTTTTCATTAATCTGTGTCGAGCAGGCATTTCCTAACGTGCATGCTTTTCCTTCTTAGTACAGGACTTTACCTTTTACAAAAGCAAATTCTTCTCTTCATTCATAAATGTGAACTTGTGTATGTGTTTAGAGCACTGAAACGTGGCTGTCGATGTGTAGAAGTGGACTGTTGGGATGGACCAAATGGAGAGCCAATTGTCTACCATGGGCACACATTCACCTCAAAGATCTTCTTCAAGGACGTTGTCACTGTGCTGGGCAACTATTCTTTTAAAGTATGTCACAACCATTGGATTTTATTTATTCTATCAGAACTAAAGTTCCAATTTCCTGATAAAAAAAGTGGTGGAGAAGTAAATTTTCATTTTTGTCCCTTTTGTCCCCAACTGTCCCTTTAACATCATGATCGTGTTGAAAGTATATTAGTAGCATGGTACTGTTTCAATACCTATATTTTTTACAATAATGTACTATTCAGTAGTAATGGTAGCAGAAGTTAACACCATGGTACTGTGATTTATGTACCGTGATAACTGAAGGTACTTAAAAAAATACTATGGTAGTACTTTGGCAAACAAAAGTCATGGTAATACCATAGTAAATATTAAAACATATAATATTTCCCTAGGGTAATGATGCAAATTTGTTTTGGAAGTATCATGGTAAACAAATTTTAGTATCACAGTATATATCAGATTGCTATAGTATTATAATTTTGGCATTTGATCCTTTTTTTTATTTCATACTGTTTTTTTTGTAAGTGTATGGTATCTACCTGTAAATGTGTTATTATATTAAAACCAGGATTCACACTGGTCATGGAATTTCTGGAATATCATGGAATTTTATAAGGTCTATTCCAGACATTGAAAGTCAGGGAATGTGATATATTTTTGTCCAGATCATGGAATGTCAGGTATTTTTATTATTGATTTAAAATGTGACTTTCCATATTTTTACCATATTATAATTATTTTTTAAACTGTATCATATATTAGGTGGCATAAATGGTTGCTGACCTAATAGAAAATATAGCTAATTGCAACTGGTACTTACTCAAGTATTTAAAGTCTTAGATTGGCGTAAAAAACCCCAAAACATTATTTCATGTATTAATCAATGTTGTATTAATGTTATAATCTAATCAAAAAGATTAGAATTAGGCAATTGCAAGCCTCTTGAAATTAGGCAATTCTTTCTAACTTCCAGTGCAGTGTCCTAAACAGATGTGTTTTCTTTTTAGTCAGTGAAAGTCAGGGTATTTGACATTTGGCTCCCTGTAAACTGGTAACCCTGTAAAACATCTTTTTAAATCTCTTGGCTACTTTCTTCAACTTTATTCTTTTTAAAATAGGTAAAGTACTGTACTATCATGAATTTTGGTGTGACCGACTGGGGTCAGGTTCACTCTAAGCCATGGCACTGTGCCCTTCTGTTTGTGTGTAACATGATCTTGGGCAGTCGACCCCTGCCTGGCAGTGCGTTAGTCGCTGCTCTGTGTCGAGTGTACCATTTCACTCCATCACTTATTCACACACACACACACACATACACACTCTCTCTTCCCTCCGCAGGCATCAGAGTACCCTGTCATCCTGTCCATTGAGAACCACTGCAGTGTAGAGCAGCAGAAAATCATGGCCCAACACCTCACCCAGATCCTGGGAGACAAGCTGCTGAAAAGCACTTTAGATGGAAAGATTCCTATCGGCCTCCCATCCCCTGAGGTGAGCCGGAGAGCATAGATGCCGTGTGTCAGTTAAACAAGTACTTCCACTAAACAAGTACACTCAACTGGACTACTTAATGAGCATTGCATGTCTAACATTAGCCATTCATCATGACAGTAAAGATCTTGAAGTTTCCACCCCACAAGAAGATCAGAGTTCAGAGTGCAGTGACCTTTGTATTATACATTCACTTTCTCCAGTAGTTTACCTAGTGTGGCAGCCATACGATCTATATTCATGTCACCCAGCCAGGCTGAATTATTAAAGCTAACAATATTATTCCCTCCCCATAAATGCAGAAGATCCTGCTGAAAAGACCACCATAATGTTAGCTCCTCTGCTCTTTCTAGTAAAACTGGAATGGATGACTTCATGCTAGTCAAGAATTGACCATTGCCATTTTAGCAGGGCCTTACCAGAAGCGGCATATTACAGATATAACACTAGCATAGCCATTATCGAGCAAAACTTAACTAAAGACCATGTCATCCCGGTGAAGCTAATTGACCAAGGAAATCTTGCTGACTAAATCCCTGTTCAGGTTACACTTTTTTTGTGGTTTGTCACGACAGTCACTGAGTCAGATTATATGATTTTGTCTAGATACAGTTTTGACTACACGTTGCTTCATGATCAGTCATCGGGTGATGTCTTCGACAAGCATTCTGTCATCAAGAAGCCACATAAATTATAAATGTCTCTGTAATTGTCTGATTTGTTAGTTTACATCGTAATTCCAGTACACACTCACTAGGCTATCAATCGCCAACATTTTTCTTTCTATTCTGTCATGGCAGTTCTGTGATGACATGTCATACAAGCGTACTGTTGCCATAATGACACAAAGCTTTCTTCCATTTCATCGAAGCAGTCCTCTCTCTTTCATTTTGCCATTTTAAAAGGTGTGTAGAGAAGAGATTCTTTGCTCCTATTGGTCAGTCTCACCCATGTGACAGAACTTGTCCATTGATCCTTCAAGAGAGATTGTATATATTACTATTATATATATATTACTACCCAAATTAATGCTTTTTCTATTGCACACATCTAATTTGTCATTGTGCTGCTGTATAAGTATTCTGATAGTTGCTGATGAAAGTGTTTCATCTCCATATTTGTGTGTGTGTGTGTAGGATCTGAAAGGGAAGATTCTGTTGAAAGGAAAGAAGATAGGTGGATTAGAGGATGGCATGAATGGAGTAGTGGATGACCCTTTGATGGGAGAGGTGAGCGACGAAGAGGAGGCCACTGAAATTGATGATGAAAATCATCGAAACAACAGCATACGACACAGAAGCAAGGTGCAGCGATACTTTCAATTCAGTCTAAGGAATAAAGTTTACAACTGAGCAGTTAAACCATGCAGTGCTGTAGCCTAGAGGGTAAATATATATGGTATTGTAACAAAACGTTGTAATTTTGAACCCAGCATGAACTATTCTACACCACAACAAGACACATATATCAAGTTACTTGAGGGTGACTGTTCCCGTAAAGCTTACTGTAAATCTTGGTAAATGTGCCAACTATTTAGTAGAGAACACGGAAATAATATTGCAAATAATTGGCCATATCAAGAGTACAGTTACTTTGGTTGCTTCATCCACCAGTAGATTGTAAAATATTGACTGGAGGTTTTGTCTATCACGTCTATCAGGTCTTCATCAAATGGTGGTGTTTCCTTGAGCAAGAGTTTCAGTCTGCCATGACTTTAACCACAAGATTCAGATCTACTTGCATAACCCTTGCTGAACACACTCGTTTGGTTTGATCATCCATGGAAACTTCCACTTCAGGGCAGGAGTGTTACTTTGTTACAACTTCACTAGAGAAAAAGACTTACCTAACCAGGTTGTCTTGTGTTGACAGTAGCACAAGGAGCAACTGATCATTAGAACGAAGAGATCAACTGGGTTACAATGACTAATCATGTCAGCAATATACTTCGGTACTAGGCCATGAAGAGCCTTAAAAACATACAAAACCTTGTAATAATTTCTGTATTGTATGGGCAACCAGTGCAGTTCAATTAGCAACTGAGTAATATGCCCTTTCTTCTTAGCCCCAATCCCAATTCTATTTCCCTCACAGCCCAAAGACATGCATATAGGTAAAATGGATATAGTAAATTTGCTGTAGTTTGTGTGTGTTTGAATCGAAGAGAATGTGTGTTTTTCTCTGCAATGGATTGTGGCAGGAAGGGCATCTGCTGGGAAAATATTTGCCAGAGTAATTGGTGATTTATTCTGCTCTGGTGACCAATGATAAAGAAGGGAATAAGCTAAAGGAAAGGGTGAGTAAACGGAGCAATTTGGGGAAGGATGTAGTCAAACAAGAACATGCAAGAGAGAAAGTCAGAGATCAATAAGACAGAAACGCTATGGTCTTCTGCCATCTGATAGGTGGCCATGTGCACTTGCTGGCACTGCAGTTTCCAAGTGACACTTGATTCTTTGAACTCTGGTTAGCTGCAGTCAGGGATCACCCCTCTTGGTTTCTTAAATTCAAGATTCAATCATCTTCTAGACTCATCAAGTGGAAAAAATTGGCATACTATGTTTAGATTTGCAATGTTTAGCTTTGATCTCTCCCTTGTCAGATAATCGGTTTAAGCTAATTACTAAGTAGTCCTCAAGTTGGCACATTTATTCCAAGTACCTTTACTACAGGTATAGTCTCTCTGGATCTTGCTCAAGGGTACAATGTTAAAGGATTAACCCTTGCTGACTTTGAACATACAACTTTTGGTTACCAGCCCAGATCTAAGGCTACACCTCCCTAGGCACGTTGAATATCATGTTAAGTTGGCACAGCAGGTTGGCAACGACAAACTCAACAGATGGTAGTGTAAGATGAAGCCAGGTTGATACCTGGCCTCATTATCCAAGGGTCGTCTGTCATGACATTGTCTAACTAGTGCTGGGTTCAATGGTTAGAACTAAATGCCTGAAGTAAAACCTTAGTCACTTAGTCATTAAAAACCTAGCTACAAAAGTGGTTTGCTGGTCTTAAATGGCTTAAGTTGGTGTTAGCTTGATTAGCTAATTTGCCTCAAACACCTAAGCCTATTAAAAGTGTTTGCAAACCCTTTGAATTTATCAAAACAGACCAGCCTGGCCAGTGGAAAACAAGCAAACCACTTTGGACAACTCAAACTTGATTGTTTTTTCAACCTGTTAATGAGTGTTTTTGTACTGTCTAGAAATCCAAACAGAGACTGTCTAAAGAGCTGTCCGACTGTGTGGTTTACTGCAAGAGTGTCCACTTTAGCAGCTTTAAACATTCACGAAATCACTCCAAGTTTTACGAGATCTCCTCCTTCACAGAGTCTAAGGCCCGGAAGCACATAAGGGAGGCAGGTAAAGGAAACATGAGTCTGACAGCTTATAACAGCTCATCAATTATTTTTTTAGGGAATTGTATTGTCTTACTGTGTTTGTCTGTGTGCTACAGGAGCGGAGTTTGTTCTCCATAATGGCCGTCAGTTGAGTCGGGTTTACCCTAGTGGTTTGCGAACCGACTCTTCCAACTTCAACCCACAGGACTTGTGGAACGCAGGGTGCCAAATTGGTGAGCCTACCTGACAAAGTAAAACAATGTTTAAATTGGGTTTTAATCATCCATGAGATTCTGGTTTAGCTATAATAACTAACACCTTAGTATTCCTGTAACTAATTGCTCAGCGTATTGTGTGAAGAACGATGGAATGATAAGGGGTCAAGATAAATTTCTTAAAGGCTTTCATGAAATATCAGAATATTGATGAGCATAGCATAATTAGGTATAAGTTTTACTAGCCTGCTTTAACCAGCCAAGCTTAGCTTAACCAGGTGGTGTGCTAGTTTTTTGGCATTCAAGATGGTTAGTTTTTTTTTTTATTGTATGCTAAAAAGTCTGATGCATATAAATTAATCTGGAATGAAGGTATGGGCACACACACCAAACAGAGGCATGGGAAAGGTGCAGGGTAGGCACTGACACCAGCATACAGTAGTGGTTTTAAACCATCCGCACAACGTTTCTTTTATATTATGCACTTTGTTTGTCATAAAGTGATCTGTGCGACAGTCCTTTTGGCTTTCGCTTGTATGGTGGCTGTGATGTTTTGGCTGCAAAACATCTCTCAAAATGCTTTCTACAGAAACAAACAAAAGAAAAAAAATTATCTGGATGTGGACCTGATCAGGATTTTTTTGATGAACAAAAGTTTCATACACAGTGTGTAAATGTGATTGACACAACGTGAGGTTTAATGTGCAAAAATTTTGGATGAAAAGTGTGCACAATGAACTTTAGACTAGGATCACTTGATTTTTAAATGTTAGCATTTAATGAGCATTGCTAGTTAGCACATAGTATATTCTAGTCTGTTGCCAAATTATCATTCTTTTTTTATTTAATAAAAATTGAAACTTTTTGAGTAAAAATTGTTATATGTAGTATCTTTTACTACTAATTACAAATTGTGATAAAGTTATTCATTGCTAAATGCAGCTTCCTCTTCTCTTCTCAGTTGCTCTAAACTTTCAGACAGCAGGGGTTGAGATGGACCTAAATGATGGCTTATTCAGTCATAATGGACGTTGTGGCTACGTATTGAAACCAGCGTTCATGCGCAACTTTGAAGAGAGGTTTGACCCAGAAAACCCTCAAAATCAAGAAGATTACAAGCCACTTAGCCTGTCTATACAGGTACAAATTTGTACTGTGCATGTGCTAGCTTTAGATAACATATGTTTGTGCTAAACCTGTTTTCCTTTCAGGTAATCAGCGGCCAACAGCTTCCCAAAGTAAACATCAAGGAGGGCTCGATCATTGACCCCTTCGTTAGGGTGGAAATTCACGGCGTACCACTGGACCAGGCCAAGCAAGAAACCAGATACATTGACAACAACGGTCAGTTAAAACGTATAGGAGCAGAGTTGTGTCTAGACTGAGAAAGACTAGACGCAGTTAAAACAGATCGAGTTGCTTTCAAACAAACTGGAAACAAATCTTGATGATTTTAATGGACATGCACTAATATGTGCAGTGCTAAACTTGTGGGGTTACTGTGGTCGATCGCAATATCTTAGCTTATAATATTAGCTAAGGTTAGTGCTAGGTAAGGCTAGTACATATATATTTTTTGGTGTTATTTTTCATTTTATGTATGCGTGTGTATTTTTATATACACAAAAATATACAGGGTGTGAAGGACCCCTCTTGTAATTTTTCTGTTTATTCTTAGAAGTGTTAAAAGTAATAGAACTTAAGAAAGCAAAATATTTGCATGGCATGCACTGTTAATTCTTGAAATATCATGATGTGTACAATCTAATTGTCACTGCAGGTTTTAACCCGGTATGGTACGACACCCTTCAATTTACTATTCACACTCCTGAATTGGCATTGGTGCGGTTTGTCGTGGAAGACTATGATAAAACCTCAAAGAACGACTTTGTAGGACAGTTCACTCTCCCTTTCACCTGTATTCAACCAGGTACGTCTCCATTCCACCAAATGCATAAAAAATTTATCCTCCCTGTTAATCCTAGGCACATTTAATTCTTCTTCACAGGATATCGTCACATTCATCTCCTGTCTAAGGACGGCACCAGCATACCTCCTTCCTCGTTATTTGTTCATATCCGGATTACAAACCTAACCTGATTACAAGCCTAACATGGATGCTGAATTTGACACATGCACAAAAGAAACAGAAAATGCAACAATTTCAAGTCTTCCCAATCAACACTTGTTTGCAAATTTGCTAAAGTCTTAATCAATACAGTATATATATATATATATATACTGTATATATGTCAATGGTCAATGACAGGTAAAGGTAAGGTAAATTTGTAAAATTTGTGTAAATTTGTGTTGCTATATATTTAGTTAATCTGTAAGCCAAATAATTTTTTTGCTATTTTGCTTAAGATTTGTGTGATCCTAGATATTATATCTAAGTGCACATTAATGAGATGCGTGTCTAGTATAGAAAGTTATACTTTACATAAAGATAACAAAGCCTAATTTGGTTTGTTTTTAAAACTAAAAAGTGCATTATTTTACTTAATATTAAAATTAAATAGTATCCAGATATTTGAAATGTCATTCATATATTTTTAAGATGTACGGCAAATCTTTAAATCTTGCTTGGAACACTCCAGTTTTTATGGAAATGGCTATTTTACAACTCCCCTAGAACTAAACAGTTGCAGGGTTTCCCCCCGTTTTTTTTTTCAGGTCTGGTGAGAGCACTTTTAGCTTAGCTTAGCACAAATGATTAAATCGGATTAGACCATTAGCATCTCGCTCAAAAAAATTTACAAAATAAATAAGCTTTGATAATTTTCCTATTTAAAGCTTGACACTTCTGTAGTAACATTGTGTACAAAGTCCAATGGAGAATTAAAAGTTGCAATTTTTCTAGGCTGATATGGCTAGGAACTATGCACTCATTACAGCGTAATAATAATAATAATAATAATAATGATAATAATATCATTGTGCCTGCTGCAGTCATGGTACAGAAACAAAGTTCACTGATTATTTTCCACCAGAGTGTGAGTACAGTTCCTAGACATATTGGTTTAGAAAATATCAGCTTTTCATTTACTGTTTGTCTCAGTACATGATGAGTTTTGAAACCCTTTGGTAATTTTTGAGCAAATGCTAATGGTCTAATCGAATTCAATGATTTATGCTAAGCTAAGTTATAAGTGCTCCCACCAGACCTGAAGATCGGTTGAATGGATCCTAAAATTGTAAATATCAACTGTTTCTCTCTAGGGGAGTTGTAAAATTTACCTATTTCCAAAAAAAGTGGAATGTTCCTTTAAGTATTTTAGTAAAAATAGCAATGGTTTCTAAGCCGTACAACTCTATTTCAGCAGTACTTACAGTAATGTGTGTGTTAACTGCTCCTTTGGAATAAAGCACAGAGATAATGGGCACAAGGGCTCAATTACAATCTTACTTTGACCCCGAAGCACCTCAGGGGCCAGACTCGGTTACAAGGAGAGACAGAAGGAGGGCAGTGAAAACGACCGTGTCTGATCCCGCCTCCACGTACCTGGATACAGTACACCACTGTATGCCTTTCAAAATACATGCACTTATGACTGCATCACTATTCACATAGCATGTATTAGAATATACTGAATCATGTCGAGTCATTTGTTAAATCAAATGTATGCTGCTGGACCAATAGTGTTATATTTTTGTATTTCTAAGCTGAGCCGGATCTATACTTTTTTGTAACATTGCTAAGTAACTGTCTGTTTTGCTTGTGTATATATAATGTATGTATTTGTTTAAGCATTTGCCATATTCATTAATAAATAAAGATCATTTTGAAAGGACTTACTTTGTCATTTGGCTACACTGATTACGGTTTAGGCGACACAGTGGCTCAGTGGTTAGCACTGTTGCCTCACAGCAAGAAGGTCACTGGTTCGAGTCCCGGCTGGGCCAGTTGGCATTTCCGTGTGGAGTTTGCATGTTCTCCCCGTGTTCGTGTGGGTTTACACTGGGTGCTCCGGTTTCCTCCACAGTCCAAAGACATGCGCTATAGGTGAATTGTGTATGCCGTTGTGTATGAGTGTGTATGGATGTTTCCCAGTACTGGGTTGCAGCTGGAAGGGCATCTGCTGTGTAAAACATGCTGGATAAGTTGGCGGTTTATTCCGCTGTGGCGACTCCTGATGAATAACGGGACTAAGAACTTTTGAGGGAACTCATCTTCCGTTTCACTTTCACCCGGACAATGTTAGATGTAACACCAAACAATTTGACAATTTTAACACGTGCGGGACGTCTTCTGAATGATTTGACTGTGTGTAATCTTAACGATATTAACGAAACGCACATAGTAAAACAAAATGGTCGGGAAAATCAAACGAATTCGGCAGAAGCTCCATCACGGCGCCGTGAAGCTGGAAAATGCGCCAGAAATCAGACCTACGCTGGAGAATCTGGAGAAGATACAGATCCGGTCCTTTCAGCTCACAAAAACAGACTCAAAACAGCTCAAAAGCAGCACATCTGACAGCAGCAATAACAACAACACAAAGGTATTGCCATTCTTTGTATTAAATCCACTGTCGTTACATAGTGACATGGTGTACATATATATGTACACAATATATGTATAAGCTTCTCCTTATGAGACGATTATTCCGCTTCATGTGTTGTTGTTTTTTTCCCCTTTTTTCATGTAGGCGATACATTTTCCCTCTGCAGTTTTTGCTGGAACCAAAATCTCCCCAGAGTCTTTAGTACAAACTCTGAAGGTTGATGAAGAACCATCAAACGCGATTGTAAACAAACGAGGAGAACTCAAAGGTGTGTGCTTTTCATTTCTTTGCACAGATTTGCTTTTAAATAAGTAAAATAAAAATTAAACATAAGTATGATCTATTTAATATGTGTTATACTTTTGTTAAACGTAAATGCAATTTTATTTGCTCAAAGTTCCTTGTAAATATGTATTTTTAATACATAGTGCACATTACTACACGTAATAATATATAATTAATGCTGGGCAAAGATTAATCGCATCCAAAGTATATATGTATTATGTATATCTATGTGGACACACAGACATAGAAACAAAACCATGCAAAAATTTGTTGCGTAGATATTCAAATGTATCATATACACATATATTTTATATCTAAATATAAATAAACATTTTCTCAAATATATGGATGCCTGTGTGTATTTATATATATGCATAATAAATATACACAGTAAACACACTTAAATTGTCAAAACAAACTTATTTTGGATGCGATTAATCTTTGCCCAGCACTATATATGACAAATTGTAATATATTATATTTTTAAAGATTTGTATTATTTTGAAGAATGTGAAACACAGAATTTTGATATTTAGATTTAAATCTTAAAACACTTTTTATGATTTTCGCAAATGTAAACATGTTTGTGTATACAAATATAAACATAACAATAATTATTATATAAATGTATTATTTTCCACAGATTATGCAAATATTTCAGCAGAATATTTCAAGTATTTATTGTTACTACAGAAATAGATCATAATGTTTATTGTCTATTTATTTATTTGTTATATATTTATTATGTTATTTGTAACATTTAAATCTGAAAATGCTCTCTGATTTTGACTTGAAAAAGTAAGAAATGGTGTAATCCATCATGAAAATATTTTTTATTTTATTTATAGGATTATAGGTAGTGTTGATATATTATGTTAATTTAATATTTATGGTTATAATATCATAATGTTTAATCGTATGATTATATTATATTATATTATTAACGCTTGTAGCCACAAGATGGCGGACTGTAACGCATTTTTGATTTCTAGAATATTCCAGTGTCTAGAAGCAGCACCTCTATAAAAATTGGATGTTTGAAATCAGTGAAGAAAGACTTAATTTATGCTGAAACCCGAATCAAAGGTTAAAAATTCAACCTGTTGATTTAACAAAAAACAAAAACCAATTTCAAATCCTACCACAAAACGAGTAACAAAGTTGTATAGTTTTAATGAAAGTTCACCTCACACGTCCTGTAGCTTTGATTCTTTCTATGGGCGTGTGTGTGTGTAGTGTGTGTTTGTGTTGAGGCTGCTCTATTTCAGACTGTCTACAGTATAAATAACTAATGCGTGAACATGACTGCTAATTCTAATGCAGCACTTTGTGTTGAGGAGATCTCCAGTATTAACAAAGAAAGCAAGTAAAAAGTACAGTGTGTTATTTTTTGCACTTCCTTATGTATTCTTTATTTGATCTTTATTCTGAAACAAACACAAGTGTTCAACAAAAGTGCACTAGGAAGATTCATCCTTGTTTAGTGTTACACACACAAAAAACGCTTTTTGTTGACTCTTTGAGGAAAAAATAATTTGTATTTTTTGTTAATGTTTCACTACACATGTAAAATGTTTAATAGTATTATTTTATGGTCGAAATTGCATTTTAATCAGAGTTACAAAGGTTCATTTCTTAGCTAGCTAATTTAAGTATGCTAAATATGCAAGATTTTAAAAAGTAATTTACTATATAAAAATTTATTGTATTTATTGTTTTTTATATTTGACATTTAAACACATACTTACCATTTATTACCATATTTATGGAATTTACTGTTCTTCATTTTTTTGAGTGAATGTAATCAGATATTAAATGTTAAACTGTAAAATTAAGTATAATTATTAAATAAAAAAAAATCCAATCATATATATTTATTAAATCTTAAACTATATAAAAACGTAATACAAATTAAAAAAAAAAATAAAAAAAATAAATGTATAATATATATATTGCGTGGGCTGCACGAAGGTCGCTGGTTCGAGCCTCGGCTGGGCCAGTTGGCGTTTCTGTGTGGAGTTTGCATGTTCTCCTCATGTTGGCGTGGGTTTCCTCCGCGTGCTCCGGTTTCCCCCACAGGTCCAAAAACATGTGGTATAGGTGAATTGGGTAAGCTAAAATTGTCCGTAGTGTATGTGTGTGAATGAGTGTGTATGGATGTTTCCCAGTGATGGGTTGCAGCTGGAAGGGCATCCGCTGCGTAAAACATATGCTGGATAAGTTGGCGGTTCATTCTGCTGTGGCGACCCCAGATTAATAAAGGGACTAAGCCGAAAAGAAAATGAATGAATGAATATATATTGCATATTTTGTATATAACATTGCAAAATATTTTAATAAAATTATGAATAACTTTCAATAGAATTAAATGTATTCAGTCTATAAATGTACCTGAAAATACGTGATGTGCTGTTGTTTTATTTATGGCTTTTGTACATTTTAGAGCCTTTTAGAGATTTTTTTTATAGAAACATTTTTGTTTTGCTTTTTTATTTATAATGTGCATGTAGCCTATAAAAAATAACCACGTTAAAATTAAATATTTTAATTTTCTTGATAAATTTTTGCATGCTTGAAAATTTATCAGTCAAGGAGATATTTGATTTGTCTATTTTTGTTTTGTTTTTTACAATAAATTAACAATGCATACATTTAAAAATAGTTGTTTTAATTATTAAAGGTGCTGTATGTAAGATTTTGACACTTTTAAAGCATAAAAATACCATTATATGTTTGCAGAAACAATGCTAAATCAGCTTTGTGTTTGGCAGTGTCTGTCTTTGTTTTGGTCTCTATAACCTGCCCACTGCCAGTTAACCCAATTATATTTCAGGCACCTTGGGATGCCTTGGTGGAAAACACAGCTTAATTCATTTCAGTCATGAAGGCTGCCTCAATGTATGCGTGTTTGGCCAAAAATGCAACCTTCAGAGGACAGTAGTAGCCTCCGAAATGAGTCATAAAAATCCTAATGAGGTTGTTTTTAATTAGCAAATAATATAAATATTGTCGGAGGAAAAAACCCTCTCCAATGTTTTGAATTTGTACCACAATACCTAGTTACAACATACATCCTACATACTGCACTTTTAATTTTGATTAAGTTTAATTTAATTAAAATAGTATATATATATATATATATATAAACAATTAAAACATCTTTCTCCTTATACAGTTGAAGTCTTAATTATTAGCCCCCCTGTATATTTTTCCCCTGATTTCTGTTTAATGGAGATAATTTTTTTCCAACACATTTCTAATTATAACAATAATAATAATAATTATACCTTAAATAATAAGTTTTAAAAACTCATTTATAATAACTGATTTCTTTTATCTTTGCCATGATGACAGTAAATAATATTTTACTAGATATTTTTCCAGGTACTAGTATTCAGCTTAAAGTGACATTTAATTAGGTCACTTTAATTGTCAAGTTGGAATAATTAGGCAAGTTGGAATAATTAGGCAAGTCATTGTATAACAGTGCTTTGTTTTGTAGACAATTGAAAATTGGGGGCTAATAATATTGACCTTTAAAATGGTTTTTAAAAAATTAAAACTGCTTTTATTCTAGTTGAAATAAAACAAATAAGACTTTCTCCAGAAGAAAAAATATTATAGGAAATACTGTGAAAAATTCCTTTTAAACATCTGTTAAACGTCATTTGGGAAATATTTAAAAAAGAAAAGAAAATTCACAGGAGGGCTAATATTTCTGACTTCAACTGTATATGTGGTAGTCTCTAGCTCTGCCTCAGCAGCGTCTGACAGCAAGAATCGATGCTTCAGTGGCTCTGCTTTGACAGAGCGAGATCTTTAGTCTCTTTAATTGGAAGTATCAGTGTCTCCGTTTGACCTCTCGAATTCACCTCCTGCACCTCCAGCTTCTCCCCAGCCGTCCTGCCACCTCCTTAGTCTCTTGTGGGACAGGGCTGATGCAGAAGTGCAAGTGCAGGGCCAGAAAGAGGGCAGTCGGGTTGTTCCGTCGTCTCATAATTGTCGGTGTCCGTTTCAGCCAGATCTCTGAACATGATGCTCTCTCTGGGATGGATGCGGTGCGAACGATGGATTCTTTTCCCCCTGATCTCTCGTTCTGCGGCCGGATTGGGTTTCCATTGGGAGATTTGGGCAGGACGGAGATCCCTATCGGGCAGATACAGCAGAAAGACACGGCTGTTGTTATTCCTGTGGTGGATGATGGGCCGATTGACTCGCTGACGGGCGTTTTTCTGATCTGATAGCAGTTCTAGAGGGATTTTGAGAGGGATTTGTGTGTGGAAATTGGTGAACAAATGTTGGATGGAAAGAATGTGATATAAACTTTGATTTTTAGCAGTTATAGTAAAAGATATAAATCTCACTGTCTTTCTTAAAGGGATATTTCGTCCAAAAGTTCCTAGGTCCAAGATGCAGGTGATTTTCTTTCCTCTTTAGTTGAACATTAAAGAAGATTTTTAGCTGCATCTGTGGTGCTTGGTGATTTATATAATGCAAGGTAATGGATACAGTTTTTTATATTAAAAATTAACATATTCAAACAAGTCCTAATACCACATAAAATACCACGTAAAGTTTTATAAAGACATTCATTGGTCTTCAGATACTCATTTATATGAACTAATACTTCAATTGTATCATGATTCGTTTGGCATGTCAATCTATTTGAATCATTGCAATTTAAACCAGTTTTCAAACAGTTTGCTGTTCTTTGTTATATTTTTACTCCTTATTGCTGATGGACTGCAAGCAGGGTTTGTGACGTGCTTAAAAAAAAACGGTTTTACTTGCTCACTTGATGTGGTCTTTGGGTTGCCAGGTATTTGTATTCCAGGATCAAATGTCCAATAAGAAACAATTCAGTTTTCATTTTGTATTGCAAGAAAGGAACATTTTGGAAACTGCAGCATGTTATGAAATGGGCACAAAAAACGCATTTTCAAAATAGCCCAATTGTGCAGGAAAACTCTTGCTGTGTCCATCGGGTGCACACTTCAGAATCTTGCCAGAAGTAGTAGGTCATCTGGGTACTTCTCGCATACTGATTTTTGAATACTATGAATTGAGACCTACTACTCGGCTCGCATGTTTTTGGCGTACTGTATAATATGGAAGTATGCGATTTCGAACGCAGCCCAAGACCATGGCAACACTGGCTAGAAGTGTTTTATTCAGTCACTTATGTAATAATTTTGTATTACCTGTTTTTTTTTGTTGCTGTTGTTTTTGACTGCCACAGTGCTGGTAGCCATTGACTTACATTTTATGAATCACTAAGGACCACCATTTCATCCAAAAATACGCTTTAATTTTTTTACTGATGGA
Source organism: Danio jaintianensis (assembly GCA_903798115.1). Taxonomy (NCBI): domain Eukaryota; kingdom Metazoa; phylum Chordata; class Actinopteri; order Cypriniformes; family Danionidae; genus Danio; species Danio jaintianensis. Next base: position 15,508,272 of record CAIGQV010007757.1, read on the forward strand.
AAAAATTTGCCTACATCTTGAATGTCCTAAAAAGGACCAAATTGATGGCAAATTTTCATTTTTGAGTGAACTTTGCCTTTAATGTTCTATCTTTTCTTGTTTTTGACATTATCATTGGGTAAAAGCAGACGTTTACATCATGTCATGAAAGGATGCAGGACAGGGTGGTTTTTGTAAGTGTTTTTGTCTGGATATCGTCAGTTTGAAACATGTAGAGGTAAAAAAAAAAAAAAAGTGACATTTCTCTTATCGAGTCCCTTTTTCAGATGTTTTTCCACAAGCAAGCTCACATTGTCCATATACAGACTAAAGCACTCTGACGTCTGTGTTTTTATTAAGCCTTCGTGTGGCTGTTAAAACTGAGCGTAAGGTTGTTTTGATGTGTACATGACACGTAATCGTTCATGACTAATAAGTAAGTCTCATGTTATTCTCTGGGGTCTGTCTGCATCAAATTTGTCCCGGTTTAGCTTTCCTTCACAGGAAGATGCAGGATATTTGAGATGCTGTTTCTGTCTCTCTCTCACAGACACAGACACACACACACAGCAGCCAGAAGTGATTGGCACGTAGAAAACAGTGCACGGAAATGCACGAAATGTTTGCTGCGGATGTGGAGACTTTCGTACAATTGGGTTACAGATGGTTATTAGTTTTGTGAGGCTGAAATGAGTGAAAACTCTCATACACTGCTGAACGAACTGAATTTGGTCATGAAGGGAAGTCCTTAAAGTCTGTGAAATAACAATTTACGATATTTGTTTTGCTAGCGCACATAGTTATACCGCGCAAGTTAATTTACTGAAAAACAAAAAGTTTGTTTTGGTAATCTTTCATCAAAGTCAGACCATTTTCATTCTGCATTTGGACTGGAGGTTGTTCTCTGTTGATGTCAGTTTGATGACTTTAGCCTCTTACCATTTGCTAAAAGGAAATGATACGCAAAAACAAAGCTCAAAATTGTTCTTCGATTGGAAGTACATCAACATACTGAAGTAGAAATAAATTCAGATCGCATTTTCACACCACGTTTTATTTAGAATATTATATATTACATATATTAGTATTATATTTGTTGTACTATAATTTTTTATATTTTTAAAACCTAAATGTGAGTGTATATATGTAATATTCCATAATATATCATATAAGATATGTATTATTTTAGTATTATTGAGACGGCATTGTAGGTTGCATTAAGTAAAATATGAATTTTTATTGATGTGGAAATAACCATATATACATATATTTTTTGTATTCAAAATAAATGATAGATTTTTCTTTTATGCCAAAAATCATTAGGATATTAAGTACAGATCATGATTCATGAAGACATTTAGTAAATCTCCTACCATAAATGTAGCAAAACTTAATTTTTCAGTAGTAATATGCATTATATGCAACTTTAAAGGCGATTTTTCTCAAATATTTTGATTTTTTTTTTTTCTCTATATTTAAAAACTCTCCAGATTTTTAAATATTGTATCTCTGCCAAATATAATCTCATCCTACCAAATCATGCGTCAATGAAAAGTTTATTTATTCAGCTTTCAGATGATGTGATAATCTCAGTTTCAGAAAAATCACCCCTTTGACTGGTTTTGTGGTTTAGGGTCACATACTACATATGATACAATATTCAACCTTACAAACATACATAATTATAAGTAGAAATTAGCCAAAATATATTTTATACACATGTAAAAAATCCATATATATATATATATATATATATATTACACACACACACACACACACACACACACACACACACACACACACACACACACACACACACACACACACACACACAGTTGAAGTCAGAATTATTAGTCCCATGTATATTATTTTCCCCAATTTATGTTAGATTTTTTTTTTTCAACACGTTTCTAAACATAAAAGTTTTAATAACAAATTTCTAATAACTGATTTATTTTATCTTTGCCATGATGACAGTAAATAATATTTGAGTAGATTTTTTTCAGGATACTAGTATTCAGTTTAAAGTGCAATTTAAAGGCTTAACTAGGTTAATTAGGCAAGTTAGGGTAATTAGGCAAGTCATTGTATAACAGTGGTTTGTTCTGTAGACAATCGAAAAAACTTTTTTAAGGGGCTAATGATATTGACCTTAATTTTTTTTTTTTATTATTATACGGCTTTTTGAATAAGAGTTTCTTCAGAAGAAAAAATATTATAATAAATACTGTGTAAATGTTCCTTGCTCTGTTAAACATCATTTGGGAAATATTTGAAAATACACAGGAGGGCTCATAATTCTGACTTCAACTGTATATGCACGATGGATACTGAGGTCACTGATGGAGTTTTTGATGAGCAAATTTCTCATATTTTCCTTACAGCGTTGCTCGGCAACCGCGAGCGTGTAGAGTTTCTCATGGAGGTCGACTGGTTTTCTTGCCTTTCTCTTTGGTTTAACACACTCCTGTTATTTTTGGACCAAACGTTCGCTGTGCTTTAACAGTTTTTAACATTTGTTGCACAAGTGAAAACTGACTGTGGCCAGTTTATATTGTGGTGTTTTCATAGGAATCTTTTTCTTTCTTCAATGCACAATAATAAGAACCATTTTGATTAATGTAAATAACTCTTAAAGCAGTAGCAATCAGAATAAGTTAAAATAATAATATAAAATGAATGATTTTTAACACTAAGAATGGCATTGTTATAACTTTTTTATTAACTATTAAATCAATAATAATTATTAATTTAATCTTTTAAAGTGCATTTTTGTTTAAAATATACCATGTATGTCGGTGCCAATGGTGTAGTGGAAAGTGCATCGACACATGCACTCCGGTGCTCACGGCGACCTGAGTTCGATTCCGCCTCGAGGTCCTATGCCGATCCTTCCCCTCTCTCTGCTCCCCACACTTTCCTGTCAATTATCTCTACTGTCCTATCCAATAAAGGTGAAAACCCAGAAAAAATTATTATAAAAAAAAAAAATTATAATAATCATTATATATATATATATATATACCATGTATTATGTGATGTGCATCATATTTCAATGGCCATTCATTTGAATATTATGTATTTAGATAGTAATTATCATTTATAATTGATCTAAAATATGTTTCAATGCACAGTAATTTAATTGATGTTTTATTTAAAATTATTTTACATTGTGACTGTTGTTAATTATACCACAGTTATAGAAACACTATTATATATTAATGAAAATTTTACATTAATAAATAATTATAAAAATATTAATGATATATTATGTAATGTCACGTGATTATGATTTAATCATTTTTATTAATGTATTTTCAATAAATAAAACCGATATATTACACTTTCAATGAACATTAATTAAAAGCAATTATTTACATTTTAAAATTTTATATATATTAAATATTAAATCATTATTAACGGCTGAATCAGTATTATTAGTTAACATTTTAATGAGACGCATTGATTTTGAAAGTACTGTGCAGTACTTTAAATATAGATTATTTTACTCAACAATAAATTTTGTTCCTAATTGCATTAATTTAATGACACTAAATTATTAATAGCAATTTTATCATTTTTATTCATTCATATCTATTTTATAAAAACGCAGCATGGGAATCTTGTGTGGTTTATTTGTGGTTTGACCTCTGCGGTCAGTAAATGACCTCAGTCAAATGGAAATGAACACAAAAACGCACATATAACAGGACATATAGATTGACGTCACACTCAATCTGATCTCCAGAGCTGCGTACAATCGTTAAAAACACAGTATGTTCCTGCTGATAAGACGTCACCATGTGAAAACAGGAAGACACATGCAGTTAAAACAACACTCGTCTTACTGTAATCTACAGGCATCAAACATGAGCTCACTTTCCAGTCCATATGCAATCCAACAGCAAATATTGCCTTATAATTTGGGTACCCTTTTTTGTCTTTTTTTAATTTTATTTTTTTAAGGTTTTTATATATTATTTTATTTTATTTGTTTTCATTTTTATTTCTTATTTATTTTTTTTACATTTTTAAAATATATATTTAAACTTTTTTTATTTTAGATATATATATATATATATATACCATGCAGTATTTTCTGTTTCAGATTACAAAAGTTAAATGTATTGCTCATGCCTTTTATTTCTTCTTTTTTTTTTTTTTTTTTGAGAACTGAACCTGTAGCCTCTGTGTTTTCGGTCATGTCTGGATCTGAATCTGTGTTGTTTTGACAGGTGCGCTAAGTTCATGATCTGCAGACAAAACAAAACCAGAATGAACCAAAACACCTGCATTTCAGTCAAATATAAAGGCCTCTTCAAAGACTTCATAAAAAAAAGTCCAATGCTTTTGTGTTGATTTTTCAGTTTGAAGTAGTGTTGTTGTGGTTTTACTAGCACTGTAACTGTTTTTTTTTATTAACTGAAATAAAATATATAAATAGAAATTAAATTAATTATTTGAAATAAAATAAAACATATATCAGATGAAAAGCGTACATTTAGTTAATAAGTTTAAAGTGATCAAATGAATTATATATTACATGGTTATGTGTATATGTATATGTGGCTCCTACCAAACCTACATAATTTAGAATGAATATTGATGAATACTGATTATACAAAAATCTGAAAATATTAATTAACACTAAGTACAAATACTATTAAAATAACGCTGGCTTAAATTCATCCACTTTTGAAAGTAATAATATATTTTTCTTCTTCTTTTAAAAAAAAAAAACTTTGTGTGTGTGCGTGCGTGCGTGTGTGTGTATGTGTGGTTTTGTTTGTTTTATATCATTCATACCATTTATTCACATAATCTTTTTGATGCCTTTTTCATGTGCTATTTATTGCCTTATTTTTGTATTTATTATAAAAATTCAAGGATGATTTTATGTTTTTTTATTCTCCTTTTGAGAATTAGGTTTTTTAAATCTGTTTTAGTGGCTTAAACACATAGAATCAGTTTTTGTTATTGAAAAAAAGTGATCAGTAAAGGAAATTTTTTTTTCCCTAGGCACAGTAGAAAAGAAACAGCAATCGAAGAAAGAAAAAATGAAAGAGCGACGAGAACGATGGCTCAACAGTGAGTATATTTCCACATTTTCCTCATTTTTTCCATCAAGAAAAGCATTTATATCCTCAAATGTTGAGCGAACCCGATCTGGAAGTGCTCATATAAGTCTCAGGGGCTGATGGGAACTTTAGCGTCGGATCATTACCGCCACACCTCCGATCTGACGCCTGTATTCGCCGCGGCCGATCAATGCACCGCGTAACACAAGCTCGTCCAGTGTGATTATAATTAGGATCTAATGGGGCTCTCGGCTCCAGACGAAACCCAAGCTGGAGGATTGTCAGGAAATTAAAAAGATGTTGAGGATTTCAAAGACACTCAAGGTTGGCCTGCAGAAACACTTATACATATATACAGTCATGGTTAGCACTGTCACGATATCTATTTTTTGTTGTACGATATATTGCACCAAAATATATTGCGATAAACGATATTATTGTCATTTTAAGACCATTTTATGCCACTCATTATATAATGCCAAAATGACAATATAATATCATCACAATGCAAGTACACTCTTCCAAAGAACACATAATATTTTATTCTTAAGATTAATTCCTTTTATTATAGTCATTTAAACAGTTTAATAATGAGGCATTGGAATCAGAATGTGAAAATCCATATCCAAAATAAATAATAATAAATGTTAACCAAAAAGTGCAAGGTAAAAAGTAACAGAGGCTGTGGTATCTGCTACCAGATCTATTTTCAGTTGTCAGACACCCACATGAAAATATACTATAGTAATTTATAGTAAATACTGTAGTGTTTTTTAACCATACCGGCACTGACACCTCTGATAGAGATGTTGCACATTCAGCTAAAATATTGCTAGAATTGGTTTTTATGTATGGGCGATAAATATTACCATTATATCACCAAAAATGATTGAGGTCATCTCCATGTGTTGTGCGATAAGTCGATATATTGATTAATGTGACAGGCCTAGTCATGGTCAAAACTATTGCACCCTTCGTTAGTATGAGCAAAGAGGGCTGTGAACATAAATCTGTGTTGTTTATTCTTGTTATATTTTGTTTCAAAAGAATGTACAAAAATGTAAACTTGAAAAATTGGAAATGGGGGAAAATTTTGTTGTAAAATAAATGTTTATTTCTAGTACACCAACAAATATACGATATGAACAAAGACGGTGGTGAAAATTTTGTTTTAGTTTTTAACTTTAGTAAAAATAAATAAATTAATTAACATGTCATCGAAATGAAATATGAAAATGAGTGAGAACTCATTATGAAATGAAAGTTTTTCTTCGATTCACATTGGTTAAAGTTATTGGCAAGTTATTACCCTTGGTAAATATGAGCAACAAATGCTATGATAATAAATCCAAATGGTTTATTCTTCTTATTTTTTGTTTAATAAATTTGCAAAAATATATACTTTCATTGAAATCAAACAAATGGAAATGGGGGAAATTTCATTGTAATATTAAAATGTTCTCCAGTACTGAAAGAAAATTACAATACGAACAAAGAAGGCTGTGAAAAATGGGTATTATTTATCTTTTTTAATTTTTGTTCAGAGAATTTTACAAAAATGTTAACTTTCATTGAAATGAGCTATTGAAAATGGGGAGGAAATCTCAATATGAGATCAACATTGTGTTAGTCAAAATTATTGCCAACCTTGATAAATATGAGCAAAGCAAGCTGTGGAAAATAAATTTGTATTGCTTATCCTTTTTATCTTTCATTCAGAAAATTAAAAAAAAAGTAAACTTTCATTGGAATAAAACAATTGAAAATGGGCAACCCTTGTAAATATGAGCAATGAAGGCTACTAATATGTTTTTGCATTGTTTATACTTTCTAACTTAAAAAAAAAAATCACAAAAATCTAACCTTCCATTAAAATTAAACAAATGAAAATGGGTGAGGTTTTCTTCATTGTGAACTTATTTTGAAATTGTAAAATGTATTTCTCCAATTCGTGTTGGTCAATTATTGACACAAACTTGTCCAGATAAAACTGAATATGTTGAAAACTGGAAGGAGATAAGAGAGCTTTTTTCAATCCAGAATCACTGCAGATCCTTCAGGTTTTCTGGACTTTCCTTTCGGGAGACTTTATTTTTGTGTGGAGGGGGGTGGATCATTGTGATTATGGGAGATTTTAAGACTTGTAGCATAGTGAAGATGAAAACTTCCTTTTTGTTTCATATTTATACTCATGTGAAACAGAGAGCCATTGTTTGACTCACCCTGGTGTGTCAAATTAAAATCTAGTTCATATATTTAATTTATAAACATTTTTTTTTTCTGGTGCCAATAATTTTGGTGATTTGGTGTTGGAGAAGAACACCCCCTACACAAACACACACACACACACACACACACACACACACACACACACACACACACACACACACACACACACACACACACACACACTTTCAGTTGTTTTTAATGAAGGATTAGGTTTTTAATTTTTGGAATGAAAAAAAAGTCAGATTTATTTTCGCACATATTTACCAATGGTGCCAATAGTTTTGACTATGACTCTATATAGTCATGTAGTGGTAAAAAAGTCATGACAGCAGTCCAAAAAAAAGAGAGAGAGAGAAAGAAAAATGACTTTTCTGTTGTGTTTGTGAGAGATGTCAGTGCTTTTTTTTTTCCTTCCCTACAAGTACTGTGTTTTATTTGGACTGAAGCAGCTGGTGGCCTGTCTTCTGTCTTGCTTTGGTTTTTCGATGGTTGTTTGACATCAGTAGTTCGAATCAGTAGTTTTTTTTTCTGTCTGCGATCTGGACAGGAGGTCATAATGCAAATATTGAAGGTCTGCTGGAATGAACTGAGCCTTTTAAAGAGGTTATTAAATGCATTCAGTTTCCTTCCATTTGTAATGTAGCTGTTTCAGCATGAAAAAGTCATGAATTGTGTTCATGAGTTTTCCTCCAGGAATTTGCATGTCATGGTATCTGGAGTATAACGGTTGAGTTGCACTGTGTTGTCATCACTATGTTTAGGGTGCACCGTTTGACTGGTCCAATATAGTGACAAAGTCCCTTTAAGTCATTTCACTTGGTGGCCATCTTTGATACGCCTCTTTGAATGGGGAGACACCAAATTCTACAAAACTGTTTTCCAAGGTTACGATTAAATGTCATATTTGAAAACACCAGTGAAATTTAACAACAACAACTGTCTCTTAATTTTTTTCCTAAATGTTAGAATCACTTGAAGGGAATGAGATCACGACACCAACCTCCTTTATGGCTGTTTTTGAAGATGTGATCCTGTCAATCAAACATTGATCATAAAAATCAAAAACTTACATCTCAAAATCCATGTCAGATCACGGTGGTATTCTGAAGTGATTTCCAACTTAATCCGGAAGACAAATTTCTTCCCAAAATGACAGCGACCTCTTTGTTTACAAGTTTGTGGACATTCAAGCGGTTTCCATTATGTGATTTGCTTTTGAATGACAGAGGCAGGAATTCATGAATCAGACAGGACAGACTCTACCTCACATTCATTTCTTACATATTACAGAGATTTATGTTGATATATTTTCCATGTCTGTAAAGCAAGTATTCGCTGAGATTCCAGCTGGTTTGACCTGAGAGGTTTCATAATAACAAAGCTGCCAAAACTGTTGTAAAACACGTCTGGTTAGACCCCCTCTGCCAGAGAATCGTCAGTCTTTAGCGATTGATGATTGGCTCCTTTACTTGAAGACGAGGCTTCCATTGCAAGAGCAGCCATATTGAGCGATACACTTCTCCCCAATCAAAACCACAGGAGTGAAATGTGTTGTGTATTCTAGAGTCTTTGAAAGTGATACACATTCAATCTTACTCAACTTTACAGGGTTCACAAAGGTCTGGAATACAATGAAATTTTGAAAGATCTATCCCAGACATTGAAAGTCTATAACAAACTATTACTACAATAAGAATCGAAAACGTTCGTGTTACACAAGATCAGAAAATTCACATCAGATTGCGCTGGTCTTCTGAAGTAATTTCCTACTTAATCGGGAAGGCAAATCTCTTCCCAAAATGACAATGACCTCATTGTCTACAAGTTTGTGGAAGTTCAAGTGGTTTCTGTCATTTGAACGGCAGAGGTGGGAATTCATGACTCAGACGGGACAGACTCTACCTTGCGCTGGAATTAGGGCTGCACGATATTGGAGAAATCTAACATTGCGATATTTTCTTATTCTGCGAATTATATATTGCGATATGAAGACAATTTTCCCAGATGACTTGAATATCTCTATTTGGAAAGAATTCATAATCTTAGATTGAACAAGATGCATCTAAATCTGCATAAAATCTAATAAATTAAAAGCATAGATAAATACAATAAAGAAAAAGTTACAAGTGAAACAGTGTTTTATCATTTTCCGAGTCTAACAACTGTACTGTAATTATTAATAAAAAAAATCGAATAATTCAATGAAATCAGTCGTTATTAAAGTTACAAACTGTACAATTTCTTATGCCTGAATGGTTTTAAAATCACATGCAAATGATACATTATAATACAGACATAGCATTGCACATCCTGCAATGTGACTATTGTGAATGATTGCATTGTGATTTGCTGAAACGATATATTGTGCTTCCCTAGCTGGAATACCATGAAACTTTAAAAGATCTATCCTAGACATTGAAAGTCAGGGAATTAATTTTTTTGTCCAAATCATGGAATATCAGGGATTTGTGCTATTTTTTGTCACAAAAATCTGTATTTTATTATTTTAGCAGGCCGTTTCATTTTTTTGAATAGAATTTCTTTCAGTGCAATATTATTCATTTTCCCACGTTTCAACTTATAACCAGTCATCTGATATGTGTGTGTGTGTGTGTGTAGAGATCAACGTGATAAAGCAGGCTCGTGAGCAGCAGGCGGCTGCGATGCGCAGGAGAGCCACACCGGTGGTAGGCGACATGAGGCCTCTGGCAGATGCTCTTCCTGAACTGCAGCAGCTCCTGCCATCAGCGCAGAGCCAGAGGAGGAGAAACAGAAACACAGCGTGAGTCTACACACACACACAGTCAGCCTCCCTCACGTGTGTGCGTGTGTGTGTGTTTCTATTAATTAGCATATGTGAATCACTGCTGAACAACACATTACAAAGAACAGATTTCACTCAACACCTGCTTTTTGCTAATGGGATTTAAACCACTTAAAGGCACAGATTAAAGGAACAGATTTTTGTCACTAGCTATGTTTCCATCCAAAAATGCGAATTAACTTTATGCGCAAAACTGAAATATCGCATAATAGACGTGCGAATAAAGCAGCGTTTCCATCCAACGAGTCAAAGAGAACAAAATCGTCACTTCCTGATTAAATGGCACCAAATATCAACAGTAAAAACGGAATTTGCTGAGGTAGGAGAAGCTGCGTGAATCTTTTCTTCATTTAATAAATGACTTGCGCCTCAGAAGGCAATGCTGACACGCAGTGAACGCGTGGTGGCGTTTGAAGGCGTGAGACGCGGAGCACAGACGCTCTTAACAATTCTGGAGGTCATTAATAATATAATAACACTAATACTGAAATGGTTAAGGCATTTTAGAATGACCAAAACAACATTTCAGATGTTTTACAATGTGTTCAGCCTGCTGGTTTGTCCATTTACAAACATTTTTATCATTACATGATCTCTTATAACCAAATCACATGACCTTTTTTTAATGCGCATACTGGAATTTGTTCGGTAAAAGTGTTTCCATCGTAGTTTATGCGCATCTTTTCTTATCGAATAAAAAATTTGTCCTACTCAGTTATGCACATACGTTTACATTTTTGCACATACGTATACATTTTTTATGAGCATTTTCAAAATGTATGCGCAATTTATTTTCCATCAACCAATTTTTATTTTTATTTTTTTTTATGCGCGTATAAAAATAGGTGGATGGAAACGTAGCTATTGAAATATCCAAAAACCACTAGAACAGTGTTATATGTAGTTATATTATGCCAGATGTTTCGAGGAATGTTTAAATCTAGAGAAATAAGACATTTCAACTAGTGACACGGACAGTGTGTCGCCATGCTAATGACATCATACAGCCTCGATTTCCAGTTTGGTTTTATAGAAAACAAGGAAACACCAAAGATGCTTTTAAATGTTGTGTGTTTTATTAGCAGCATTGTAATAGAACCCTAAAATATATTTAGTATGATAAAACAGCGCTGCTGATTTCAGTCTCAGTCTCAGGATGTATTAAAGACTACAACTCCCATGATTCTGAATAATATCAGTTATTGCACAGCTACAACAGTCCTCAGTCATGCTTTTTAAAATTAACAATTTGTACACATTTTTATAGCTTTTCACATTTTTAAATGGGTTTATTTTTTTATATTTTATTACATGTTTAAACTTAGAGCTTAGAACTGTAAACTTGGTCAAGTTTGTAAATAAACCAAAAAATAAAGGTGAATAATGTTTTAATGACTTGTGAAACATACTTTGATGTGACATAAACCCCTTTTGTGATTGCTAAAGTTTATAAACATGTTTTTTGTCTTAAGTGTTAAAATAGAAGCTAAACCTCAACTAGCGACAAAACATTTCAGTTTTTTTATCTTTAGTAATCCACTGTAAACAGATGATATTGTTGAAAAGGCACATTTATATCACAAACACGGGCTATAAGTGTGAAATGAAACGTCTGTTTTTAGTCGAAGCTCAAATGTTTTTAACACCCGTGTCTCTGCTTTTGATCTGAAGCTGCTGTGTTTTTCTGTGTGTTTTTTCTGTTAGTCATTTGATGTATGTTTTGAAGTCTGACTTTGTTTTGCGTCAGTAAGTCAAATAAATGACACTCGTGTGAGGAAAAGCCTTCGCTCTCCACAACTTCAAACATTACACTTCAGCAGAGGCGGGCTTTTTGTTTGTGAGTTAACGATGCTAAATATAAATAGATCTGTGTGTGACACCAATGTTTGTTCTTGTTTTCTCGTCTCAGTTTGGTTAAGAAGAAAGCAGAAACCACAGACTTCGCCAGGATGAAGCCGGCACAAAAGCGAAAACATCTGTAAGTGAAGGATGAGTTTATTTAAATGGAAAAAAAAATGTTTTATTGAAAAAAAAATGGTTGTTAATAAGAAATCAAAACATGTAAAAGAACATTTACAGATCATGTTTTACACCAAAACTCAAAAAAAAATTTAAAAAGGAGAAGAATAAAAAAATGTTTGATTTAAGCATATTTTAAGGATACAACATTTTTTTTTTTTCAATATTGTCATGTCAATTCAGTATTTTTTTTATTTTCTGAATAATTGCATTAATTATTTTAATAAAAAATACTGTAGTAAAAACATTTTTGTATATATTGCTTATTATTAATTAATAGTTTTATGCTGCGTTTATTTTCCAAGAAGTTTAATCATGATTAAGGCAGAATTTTGAAATCAGGGAAAAGTTTTATTTTTTATTTTTTAATCTGACACTGATCACAACAATTTGTGTAAAGATATTAAGGTATTAACACTTCATTTTATTTGTTTTATTTATTTTTCTTTGTTTTTATTATTCTCATGTTAGTTAAGCATGTTACCATAATGAAAAAAATCAATTGCTCCAAATAAATTACTGAAAACTGTATGAATTCATATTTTATATTGTTTAAATAGATTAAATTAAATATTATTACAAGTTTGTAATACTTAATATAAATAATATACTATTTAATATAATATACAATATAAATAAAATATTTTGTTTAAAAAACGTTATTTAAAAAGAGGGTGGAGGGAGAAAATTGTTGCACACACTGAGGAAGGCGTTGAGCTGAAACATTTGTCTTTATTTTTCCGAAGAATGTGAAATAAAAATATATAACAGATTTAGTCAGTGAGTGTGAATCATGACCTTTTGAGTTAAAAAAACATTATGCAAATATTTTAGTTAATTCATCAAAATGTTTAATTTTGTTGAAATAGTCATGTTATTATACACTTTATTTTGTTTTTGTTCCAGTGAAACGGAAGTGTCTTTCTTCAGTGAAGCCTTGAAAAATCCCACTTTCAAGACCAACCCTTTAGCTGCGATCGGTGATCATCTGCGAAAACGACTCAAACAAGAAGACGAACAGAGTTAATCACAACTGCTGGTACTATTATATACACTCGTACAACAAAATAAAATAAGACAGTTTTGAACTTCATAAAAGAATAAGAATGCTAAGAAAAATGCATAATTTGCATTATCTAACATCTCATCAAAACTACGGAGAACAGTTCATTGCAATTTTGTAATTTCATAAACAAGCGTAAGTGTAAAATCAATTGCTTTAATGATCAGGTCATGTGATATTTAATGACTGTTTTCAAGTTGTCTGTTTTGAGCTATAAATAAATCCGTTGGAAAAGTATTGCGCAGATGATGTTTTACTTTATTTACGACTTATGTAAAATGAAATTTGACTAAAATGAGTGATAAATTACATGAGTAAAATGTACTAAATGAAGTTAATCGTATTTATAGACATATAAGTAATATATATAATTATGTATGAAAAAAACTCAATGTTTGCATAATTTATATTTACTGACTCTATGCAGGAAACCGTTTTTAGTGCTTTCATAATTTCGTAAAATGCATCTTAAGCTTTAAATGAATTAATTTAATGATCAAGTTATCAGCTATTTTTTGACTTGCAAGAAAAAATCTATCAAATAAGTATGTACTTTTTTTAGCATCTCCACCCTGTTGGTAGACTAAGATCTGCATCTTTTCATATTCTATTATATCGATTATTATCGAAATGAGCAAATGCACTAATAATGGTTGTAATTTATGAATAATTGAAGTAATTTATTATCATAATAAAATGTATATTTGAAAACAGAGAAAAAAATTTAATATCTAATAATTATGTATTTTATTAGCGTTGTTTGTTTAAAAAAACTGACATAATGATAAAATAAGCTAAGAATGGTGGTTAGCTGTGAAAACAACTGAAACAGAATGACGAACAGTTAATCGCAACTCTAGAGCAACGCCCTGCTGTTAGACGAGAAGAACTGCATCTTATTATACGCCGCTTTGTCAAAACAAACAAATACTGTTAGCAGTCACCATGAATTGTCATTTTTCGTTATCTGGCACAACATAAATACAATGCAAAAAATAGTTTATCCAGCCCAATCTCACGAGCAAACATTACTATTTTACATATTGTCAGAAAAGTGGCTAATTTTAATTAATTCATTCGTACGAAAACATACACTTGGTCTGCATCCGAAATTGCCTACTACTCAGTATGTACTACATTTGAATTTACTGCACAACCGTTAGAAAAGTATGTTCTTCATCCGCTTGTCAAGTAGAGACTATATGAAATACTGTTTCGGGGTCCAAGCCGCTACTCATTTGAATTGAGAAAATATTTGTTTATGACCGCTTTTTAAGTCATATCACACATTAAAATGAATTTTATATAAAATCATGCTGTACACAACAGTCTCTGGACAATTTATAAAAAGTTAATCACTTTCTGGTCATCTGATATTAGGCATACACACATATATATATATATATATATATTGTGATCGTGATTTTCGAAAGTATTACATCGCTTTGTTAACGTTTATTATTACCATTTGTTGAGTCTCCCCAAGCCACTTCGCATGACGTCACACTTAACAAGCGGATAGTATGAATGAAACTCAGACGTACTACATCCGCCATTTGTGATTATCACATAACCTACTTGCGTCAGTTGTGTCGCTTGACTCCCATTCATGAATTCTCTCACGAAGCATCATAGCATAGCTTAGCGTCCATCGGATGCACACTTCAGAATCTCTCCGGAAGTAGTAGGTCATCCGTGCACTTCTCGCCTACTGATTTTCGAACACTATGAATTCGGACATACTATTCGGCTCGCATACTGTTTTTAGTGCACTATATAGTATGGAAGTATGTGATTTCGGATGCAGCCTTGGTCTGTGTCATAGCTGGGTACGAACAGAGTCGAACTCTAGAGCGACGACCTGCTGTTAGATGAGAAGAACGTCAAAACAAACAAATATCAGTAGCAGAATGAAACAACGATAAAATATGAAAATGAAGATTTGTGTCATTTTTGTTATCTGGTGCAACTAAAATAGTACTGATTATCTGATTAACTGATTATCCAGACCAATCCCATGAGGAAACGTAACTATTTTACTTATCGTCAGAAAAGTAGCTTATCATGAAAATGTAAAAAATTTTAACAGGAGCTGTTTTTCCCAAACCCCACCCCTAACCCTACCCCTCACTGAGGGATCAGCAAACCATACTAAAATGGACAATTGGACAGATTAATACAAAGTAGTCACTAAATCAAAAAGTTACAAATTGCTGTGAGATTGCGTTGGTTTATCTCAGTTAATGAATGTAGGATAAATTATTCAAATATCAGATCTTGGTCAGAGAAAAATACATTGTTAAAAATGACATTATTTCCTTCATTAGCGACGTTCGCTATACTTTAAAAAAAACAATCTTGCAGTTTAAATTTTTATAGTTTAATCAAATTAACTTTTCTAGTCATCTCAACTTACATCAATCAAACAGACTAAAAATATTAAGTTAAACTTTGTATAACTTAAAAAAAATTGTTGAAACCCGATTAACTGATTAAATAAGTTAAAGTTAAAAAATATTTGTTGTCTTGACTTTTTGTCATTCAATTTCTTTTTACAGTATAACATGACTTTTAACGATAAAACGAGCAGAAAAATTACTAAAAATGTAGTTTTCAGGAACCTGACTGTATACCTGCGGCATTCATTCATGAGCATCACAGACAAGTGGCTGTAATTAAAGAGAGATCTGATGTTTCAGGCGTTTAGCTCATGCCTCTAGATTTCCATGGAAACACACGCTGTAAAAAAGAAGGAAAGGGCATCTCTTTTCAGAGATCCAGGAGAAACGGGAACCTGAACCCTGTCATTAACCTGCGATCTCTTCAGCAAATGCTTGACTCTCTGGATCGGATCCACTACATAAGCCGTAAATGTAGTGCTTCAGGTTTGATATGGTTCATGCAGTTCATCTGATGACAATGTGGGTGTAGATATTAGATGCTGCTCACCCACACAAGATTCTTCATCTCCATTTATTTTGCTTGGTTTGTCCTAAATCCATTCATTATTGAAGGAAGATGCTAGAAGTACTTGATTTTGTGTTTAAAACTGTTGCCTGGTTTGTATCTATTTGTGGATGGATACTAATAATATACTGTTATATACTATTAAATTATAATAGATACTAATGTTATATTATATTTATTGTTATATTGATGTTTTATTTTATATTATTTAATAGAATTTTATATTATTTTCATACAATTTGTGTATTTTAAATTTAAATTATAAATATATATATTTTTAATTATAGATTATGTTCAGTTCTTATAAATTTATTGTAATGATAAATTTGTCTATGTAATATTTTAAACTCACTAATATTTAGTAAATCAATAATGATTAATAAAAAAAACTGCAATAATGAGAATTTGTAGTATTTTTATTTATTTATTTATTTATTTGTTTGTTTGTAGTTTTTTTGTAGTATTTTAGGGTGATTTTAGCTGTTTATATTTATTGTTTCAAATAGTTTTTGCTTTGCTTGCTCAAATCTGTAATGGCCCATCAAAAAAGTTTAATTTAAATAATCATCTTATAGTGAAGTTACCAAAACAGTGTACCAAAACGCGAGGGAGTTTTGTTGAATTATTTTAGGCTTCTGAAACCCTGAATTGTCTGTTATATAAAGCGATCATGTGCGTCAGTTTATGGAGGAGGCTCGTGCACGTGCTCGTGTTCGCGTGCACGCGCTGTGATTCCTCTTCTCTTCATCCTTCAGCGGGTCTGACGACTAACCGAAAGAGACCCTTCCAAAATACACACCTAATATACGACACAGTTTATTTTTGTCTACACGAGTCTTTGTCGATAGAATCTCGAAATATACATATTCTTTAAGCTACATAATTATTTTTTAAAAAGTATATTTGTTCTTTTATTTATATAGTGCCTGTAATGTTTGTTAATTTATTATTAATAAATTTATAAAATAATATTTACATATGCTGTTAAATCATTTATAATGCATATATAGTTCGATTTTTACATATTTATAAGATAGGCCTACGTATTTACAGAGAGGCTATTTATAAATTCATTAACTTAGTTATTATAAAATATTCATATTTGTATTTGAAGCTTTTTGTTCATAAATACTTATATTTAAACGTTATTTAGCAGCATTTCTTAATTTTTTTTTATAGTTTTAGAACATAATTTTGTATAGACACGTGTTTGTACGTTATTTGTAAAATATTCTGTTTACATTTATTTACTTTTATTTAAATATAAAAACAAACGTTACACAGTTTCGCATAAAAATATGAGATTTGTGTTCAAATAAAACAAATGATATTCTGCTTGGTTAATATCACTAGGTTATTTTTTTAGATTCAACGAGCTAAATGTTTGTTTTATAAATAAATATGCATATACATAAACATATTTTATTAAAATGAAAATAATTAACGCGATTTTTTTTGTATTTAAAAATGCTTAAAAGAAGAAACGGAGCGTGATCTTTGTGTGTGTTTTTGGCAGCAGAACAGATCATTTTTACATGTTGCTGTGGCTCAGAATCATGAATAATTATGCAACATGAAGAAAAATCCGAGAAATTATCACTATAATGTGGGAGGAGACCGCTGTTATCATAAAGATAAAATATTCTATTCTATGTCTACATGATGTATCTTTATATGTCATCTATCTATAGATTATCTTTTAAATGCTCATAATATGTATACAGTTGAAATATAATACACTTATACACACTTCTATAACATTAACACATTTTTTTCTTGCTCAGGTACTTTTCAAGCTTTAAGTATATCAGTCTAAATGAAACCATACGACCGTCTGTCTGACCAATCAGCGCGACAATTTGTCCCGTCAAGCTCTGATCCACCAATCAAACAGCAGTCAGTGCAAGCGCCCGCCTACTCGCTGCCCAATCAGCACTTAGCATCGGCTAGTACTCCGTTACATCACTCAGCTCGTAATATCACTGATGCAAACACGCATAATTAAACGAGTCGCGCTGTGATTTTCAGCGTGTAGTAAAACGGGAAAACCCGGCAATATAACGCAGTAAATTCGCCATTTACCTCATACTTCTTCCTTTTATATCTTTCTGATCAACTGGAGGCTTTTTTTGTTCATCAGGATTCACCTCAACCTAGCATCGCACTGTGAGTAATATTTTCATTCATTCAGCACGAAATGGTCATTTATTTACGTTATGTCGTGTCTTTTGACCAGTCGTTGTGTAAATAAAACCCTGTTTGAAATCAATATACGATTTACAATATGAAATATGGTCTACAGGTCAGCATCAGTGGTCCATGAGCTTCAGATGTGGTTTAGACAACCCGTAGAAAGGCTATTGATGTGCTTGGGTTATCTGGTTTTGGGTTATTTTATTTTACTATAGTACTAACCAGACCAGCTGGCTTCCTAGTGAACGCTTGGTGTGTGTGATTGATGAGTTTGTTTGTTTTTTTGACATTGAAGTGAATGAGCTTCTGTCCCAACTGCTTTTGTCCTGTTCATCTGTCCTATCACGTCAATTTACATAAACGTTTGTATTTAATATATATATATATATATATATATATATATATATATATATATATATATATAATAAAAAATAGGCTTTTTACATTTATAATACATTTATAATATATTTATATTCGTATTGCTTTTTATTTATATATGAAGTAACATATCTGTATAGCTTTTATATATTTATTTATTTTTATATAAAGCAATGTTTATTCATATATGTAAAAGGTTTAATTTACATAAACATTTATTTATTCTATTATAATATTATATATTATGTTTATTTTATTTAAAAAAAGAATAGGCTATGCTTTTAGGATATATTAATATTCGTATTGCTTTTTATTTATGTATGAAATAATATTTCTGTATAGCTTTTGTAGACTATGTGTTTATTTGTATATAATGTTCATTCATATATAGAAAATGTTTAATTTACATAAACATTTATTTATTATATTATATATTATGTTTATTTTATTTAATAAAAAGAATAGGCTATACTTTTGTGATATATTTATATTCGTATTGCTTTTTATTTATATATTAAGTAATGTTTCCATACAGTTTTTATATGTTTATTTTTTATATAAAGTCATGTTTATTCATATATAGAAAATGTTTATATACATATATATCTATTGTTATTTATGCTCTGTATACTTACGTTTTAGTATTTGTATTTGCTTTTATATAGCCTAAAAAAGTTTTTTTATTTTATTTTGCAGTTTGTCAAATTTATGTAATTCGTGATTTGTTGTAATTTTCAACAAATTGTGATGATTTTGAAAAGAATCCAGCGAAAAGTCTCTCTTATAGTTGACTTTTTTAATATTCAGAAATTTAATTCAGTCAGAATTATTAAATGCAAAAAAACAAGCGACTTTCTGTTTAGATTTTTTAATGGAAATATTTTGTCATCATATTATATCTTAAGTAAAAAAATATATATTAATGTATTCTTTCCAGTTATAGTGTATGTTTGACTGTATGTGTGTGCATTCGAAATTCTAAATGGTTACAAAATGATAAAACTGTCATTCAGAATAACATAACCAATCAGTATCGTCTCTAAATACTCTTCAGCATTTTTGTTATTCAAAATGTCTAAATTAAAAATAATTTCTTGTCTAAATTAAAAAATGGCTAAAAAAAAAATCATTGTATATTTATCGTATTTATTCCAAAGTGTTTTGATAAATATGTAAATGTGTGAAAATACAACTCTGATTAATTCAATCAACAACCTCCTAAAAAATAAAACAAATATATTATATTTTTTATTATTTTAAATGTATTTTACACATTATTTCAGATATTTAAAAAAATTGTCTTTTAAAATCAATCAGCAATTTCCACCACGTTTATTTATTTTTTAATTCTTGCTATACTAAGGATATAATGCAAGTACTTAAATAAAAATTTATAAATAAATACGTAATATTATAACAGCACATACTATTTTATATAATAGCATGTTGTCATAAAAGGACAAAATGCTCACATTGTTTAAAGAAGAGCCCTTGTAGGCTTTTAAATATTATTTTAGCTGAGTTTCTGCCTCTTGTCTGTACTGATGCTCAAAATGCTCCGTTTGTTTTGCATTCCACTCATGGTTTGTTTTAAGAAATACCGCGTAAAACACTTGCCTGGGCCAGTATGAATTCTGCTAAATAAATGAACCGCGCAAAGACACAAGCAAAAGAGTATGGTTTGATTAAAATTGAATCCAAATATTTAGATATATATTTTAAAAAATGTCCCAATACAAATAAACAAATTATATAGATTTTCTTTTTTCCATTTTGGTAATATTCCTATTTTTATTTTTTTAACATTTAAATGATTTTAAGAGCTTTTGATCTTGAATCTCCATGACCGACAGACTGTAGATATTGCATATGTAAGCTGTTTTGTTGGACAGATCAGGCATTTTGCTAAAGTCACTTGCACAGAAATTGTATATTTCGAAAGCTTTGTTTTAATGATTCCACTGAATCTTTGAACTGCAGCCCATTTCACATTAAACTGTGTAGAATTGGGAAGGGAAAACAGTTTTTTTATTATTATGATATTAGAAATTGTACTTAAGGTGCATTAATATTGTCAGGTTCTGCATCTTGGGACGTTCCCAATAGTTTGTATGACTTTTTAAAACATAATGAAGCATACAAAATACTTATTTTAATATCACATTTTTATTATTTGTGCTTTTTGTTCAAATATTTGTGAGAAAAAATATGTATTTTTCGTTTATTTGTTATTTAATGCATCCATGGTGAAAATAACGGACATATATTCAGAGTTATTTTGCAAAAGCATTTAAAAATACAGTAAATAATTTTTTCTTCATAACATTGTTAGAATTTTGAGTTATTTAGCTTTTTTAATTTAATAATTCTAGAAATATTTTGTATTGTTTATTACTCAATGCAGCCATGGTGAAGATAATTGACAGATATTTACAGAGATCTTTTATAACAGTATGTTTTTAAAATGGCCATAAATATTATGATACCTTTATTAAAAAAAATCTTTATGTTGTCTTGGAGAAAAATTCTTAATTAAAAAGATAAGATAATAAAACTGACCGATACTTACAGATTTCTTTCAATTACAAAACATTATAAAATTACAATTACAATATTTTTCTCATTTAAAAGGAATTTAAATGTATTATTTGTTTTGTTTTACATTTACAAAAATAAACAATTAAACTGTATTAATTTATTTAACTCCCCCATGGTGAAGATAATTCATTTTAAAATTATATTAAGGACTAAATAATTGATATTTACCGCAAGACAAAATATCCTGTTCAGAAGTCTGTATCCATCACATATTTGACTTGGTGTGTTATTTTGCAAGTCCTAAAGTGAACCGGTCACTGCTCTTGACTGAACTCCTTTAAGTGCTGTGAGCTGTTTGGTTTCCCATCATGCTTTGCACATGATTCTTCTGTGTGCTTTCCACACAGACTGGAAGATTAATTCTAGTAATATTTTTTAAATACATTTTTTTTTACCTCGTAGAATACTCACAGAATGCAGTTTATGTAGGGACATTTTAAGCTTAGCATTGAACTATTATTTATGCAAATTATTTGCACACACAGTATGCAAATTGTCCATGAACATCACTTTGGATACTCTTACTGTATCTTATAATACAACATGTCCGTCTTGATTTCTGTTTCCAGCTTGGCCAGTGGGATTTAACTTGTCTTTTGCTCTGTTTTTGATCATAATTAATGAATCCTGCATACTAACTATGCAAATTGCACTGGTTTTTCAAAACTAAGCTGACACATTGCAAATTGTTTGTTTTAAAACAACAATTCAGTCAGCTTATCAAAAAATTTTTGCGAAGCATTTGTTGTAATTAAACGTTTAGGAAAAAATAGGGAATGTTTACCCAACAAGAGTGTCCTTAAAAACTGAAACGTTTGCATACTGAAAACAATGTTGTCAAAACAATGTTGATTTTTAGACACAATATTGTCTTATTTCCTGTTTTGCCTATAATACCAAACAAAGCTTGAGCACAAGTTTTGTGCATCTTCAGAATCACGATTCAATGAAGAAAAAAAACAAAACAAAACAGGATTTGGATTTAATTATCTGAATTAATACCTGATTCAGTAAATCACTTATTATTAATGTAAGGACTTGTCTTATATATATATATATTTTTTTTTTTTTATACAGTTTTTTATAGTTTCTATATAAATCACTTTTTCAACGAATTACCATTGAATGATTCAATGACTAATGAATAAAACAGTCACTTGCTTGGTTTCCAAATGAATCATTAGTTTTGAATAAATTAAATGAATGATTCAGTGAATCACTTATTAAGACAATGAGTTGCTGCCACGTACTGGCGTTTTACTTTCATACATGTTTATTTATCTTTTTTAGACAGTATTTAGTATTTTTACATTTTTTCTATTTTGTCAACAAAAATAGTTTCAAACAAAGCCCGAGCAGAACTTTTGTGGGTCTCGGAGAAACACTACAATGTTTCATTCCTGAATTAATCTGTTTTTGAATTAATTGAGCGAGATGATTCATTAAATGAATCGGCTGTTTTAAGTAAATCTTTTGAACGAATGATTGAGTGAATCGCTCCTTGTAGTTTTATCCTCATACAGTGCTCAGCATATATGAGTACACCCCATTTTGAAAATGAATATTTTTATCCATTTCTATGAATATGGGTAATATATATTGGTGCATTTGAACAAAACAGATTTAACTAAACAGATATAAACTTTTTACAGATATTAACTTTGAACTAAACAGATATATTTATTCAAATAATATTTTAGTCACAGAAGATCTTTAGAAATGGAAAGATAATACAATTAAATTCAAGCAAAATATTGCAAAACAAATTACAAACTACAAATTACAAAATATTATATATGTTTTGTTTCTCTAGATATTTTGCTATTTTTTAAAATTTTATTTAATATTTTTCCCTAACATAAATTTGGGATAATAATTTTTGAACCATTATTGTAACTTATTTTGTTAGATTAGCTCCAGATTTGGCTTCAGTACTGACTAATCTAATGTTTATGCACAAATATAATATTGTAAAGCTTCCTTTAAAAAATATTAATTTAAATCAGAGATTTGTGGGGGGTTATATATATATGCTGAGCACTGTGTATATATATATATATATATATATATATATATATATATATATACACACACAACATGCAGGCCTGCTATGATAATGGGGATAAAATGGCAATATTTTGTTTAATTAATGTCATCAATAAAATTACCCCATAATATCACTATTTTTTGCTCAATTTCAAACACCACAATCTGCATGCACATTTAGCTTTTTAAAGAGGGGGTTGCAAAAAATTGGTGTAGTTCCAGCATCTAATTAATTAGGCAATGTGGACTCAAACCACGACCTCTTGATTAATAAACTAATGCTAATTAATCAACCAGCTGCAGGCGACATAAACAACACCAACATAAATCACACATTCAGCAGTGTCTAAAAGATGAAGTGGCTCTTCTCTTCATGATTGTAGTTATGTCTCTCTTTTTTTTGGTCACGAGCCAGCTGTTACCATCTCTATCTGAATCATCAGGTCACGAAGCATGAATCATCTTTTTTTTTTTTTTTTTTTTTTTTTTTTTTAAGCTCATATAGTTTCTATGAGAGGCCTCAGTGCTCTTTATTTTAACCTGTAGTATTTTTATATGTAATGTTAATCTGGGTTTTATACACCAAATACTTGTAAAATACTTGTACAAATTTGGTGTAGATTTAAAATGTTTGGCAACTGATGCAAAGATGAATGACGATTCTGATGCTAACGTATAGCTATCTTTGTTTTGCAGTTAATGTTCTCTAATCTGCGAGTTGAATTGTGTGAAACAGTCGTCAGTGGTTTCATTGTTCAAGCATGACAAACTGTTTCCAATTGATCTCTCTATTGAGTGCATTACACGAATTTAATCCATGCTTTAATGATCTTCTGTCAGCCACTTCCATCTGCGCACAATGTTATTGCCAGCAAATGAACGAGGTTTAAGATCTGAGCTGAGTAAAGACGGATTACTGAAGATTTGACGGTCTGGTGTGATCTACGATGTGGGAGTTTTAGGAGGAAAGGAAATTATAAATGCGTTGTTCTAGGTGTAGGTCTTTGAATGCAAGCGCTTTTAGCAGTGCAACTGCCATTGCTAATTTCAGCAACTGCTATTTTAAGCAACAGTTAATATAGTTTATCTTGGGGTAAAATTAGCTAAAAGTTAATAGCCTTACAGGGTCATTTTAAATTGTACTTCAGTAAAGCAGCAGTTTCAAGATTATTTTAGCTGTGGAGGTTACAGTTAATCAAAATTAGCCTAAAGCAATTGTTTAAGCTTATAAGATTAGCCATGAATAGTAATCACTTAAAATAACAAACAGGCAAATTATATAGCTAACAGTAATAGCCACAAATAACTTACTTCTACTATTGCCAGACTAAAGTTATGTGATAACAATGTTGCCAATAATGTCTCATTTAAACAACATAGCAAAACAAA
>CAIGQV010007757.1:15536565-15548141 GCA_903798115.1 Danio jaintianensis
ACACACACACACACACACACACACACACACACACACACACACACACAACTTAATTTGATTATAATGTAATGTGCACCTTTTGTAAAGCTGCTTTGAAACAATAATTATTGTGAAAAGCTCTATACAAATAAACTTGAATTGAACTGATGGGTGTATGTTATTTTAGTTATTTTGCAAAGTCTCCCTGGATCCTTTATAAAATATAGCTTCATATAAAATTTTTAGTTTTAGTTTTGGTCTTTTAAGTTGTTGTTTTTTAACTACTCGGATCCATCTCAAGTTACAAAGAACCCAAAATATAACTTTGCTATGTAAAATTATTAGGCCTATTAGTATTTTAAACCTACTTTATTAATATAACATATTTAAAAGAACTGGCCACTAAAAAAGCGCGATTTTAATTGGGCGGAGCTTCATCGATGACTATTCAAATGAAGAGTTCGGTAGACTTTGCTGTACAGAATGCGAAGAGCAACACAATGGTGATGCTATTTTGCTTACTTTTGTGTGTTTATCTGGTTATTTGAGTTCGTTTTCAGAGTCAGAATTGCTGCTCTGTTGACATGCGTTTTAGAGTATATTCAGAGTTTACACTACAGTGAGGTCACAGCGCCGTCTTCTGGCCGTATTTAGCTACTGCGTATAAACAGCAGATATTCTCTTCAATGTTTATCATCAGACTTGAAAAACAAACGGCAACTAATTACATATTAAAAAAACAGATATAAAGTTGTATCAAAATAATCAATAAATCTACATACTATAATGCGATGTTTTAATGAATTTATTTGAATGAAACCATGTCATTAAATTCACTTAAAAATACATTGTGTAAAATTTAAATGAACTTTAATTATTTGATTTTAGTTTAATGGAAAATTATATAAAATGCAAACAAACGACTATTTATTTTGCTAAAATAGTAATATTTATATGTATTACCTGATTTAAATTTTTTTTGATTAAATGCATAAATCAATTGCATAGGAAAAGATATATATATATATAAATGCAGTTAATTATTAATTTCCATAGGCTATATCATTATTTAATTATTTTAGATTTTTATTACTAAATAAGTTTTTCCCCATTGTTTATTAATTAATGCATACATTTGACACGCTATGGACTATAAAATATAGAAGTAAACTAAAATACAAAATGTGTATATATATATATATATTAAATGTAGAATTTTAGAATTTGTTGTAATTTTTCCATAAAAGTTTTTTTAGTTTTTCATTTGTTAGCTGCGGGTTTGCCCTTCATAGCATCTGCCATTTAGTGAATTTTATTTCTAATCGCTGAATGATCTCAATATCTGCAAATATGAAAATGCTGAAATCTCTCTTGTTTTGTTACAGGTTATATAAAAATCACTGTATAAGGCTTGAAAAGAAGAGGAAGAGGTCAAGCAAACAGGTGGGTACATCCAGATTTATGCTGAACTGTGACTATTGTTATATTAAATGTCCAGCAGAGGGAGACAGAGGATTCAAAATCAAATAGATTTTTTTGTCTCAAATGCTCTGTTTTCATATATACACCAGAAAGTCAATATTGTATTGCAAGCACCTTCAACATTTGCTCGGAGAATGAAAACATGCTTTTTAAAGTAGTTGTTTACTCAAATACTATCATTTTGGTCAGAGACAGATTGTAATATCATATAACATATATAATGTCAATTTATTAGAAATTTAATCTCATTAATAATTATTTTTATTTATTGTTTATTAGTTTCATAAATGTTAATTTTGTCTATTCTTAATTTAATACAAATTTTATTCCAGTAAAATAATGCACAAGCTGGCTAATACAGTCAAGCAACAGGTAATAGTATTTATTTGAATATAATTTATATATATATTTATACAAATTATATTCAAATAAATATTCATTCATTCATTCATTTTCTTTTCGGCTTAGTCCCTTTATTAATCTGGGGTCGCCACAGCGGGATGAACCGCCAACTTATCCAGCATATGTTTTACGCAGCGGATGCCCTTCCAGCTGCAACCCATCACTGGGAAACATTCATACACACTCATTCACACACATACACTACGGACAATTTTAGCTTACCCAATTCACCTATACCGCATGTCTTTGGACTTGTGGGGGAAACCGGAGCACCCTGAAGAAACCCACGCGAACACGGGGAGAACATGCAAACTCCACACAGAAATGCCAACTGACCCAGCCGAGGCTCGAACCAGCGACCTTCTTGCTGTGAGGCGAACGTGCTACCCACTGCGGCACCGCGTCGCCTCAAATAAATATATAATATATAATAAATATATAATAGAAAAAATATATATATATATAAAATAATATTAAACTTTTATTTATTCTTTATTGTTTAATCATTTTCAAATGCGATTTTGTTTATATTTTTTTAAATGGATTTAGATGAAATATATTAAATATATTGTGAAATTAAATAGCTAAACAGGTAGTACATATGATTGTAATTTACACTTTATTTTATTTGACAGAATTGTTTAATTTATTATCGTAAACATAATTAATTATTCTTTTTTACTTTCTGAAAAAGAAACGTATAAATATAAGAGTGGGCAAACAGCAGGCAGTATATATTTAAATATGATCTTACTTGAAAATATTTAAGTATTATTGTTAGGAACTGTTAAAAGTAATGCATTTTTATTATTTTATTTTATTTATTCATTTGTTTTTAATAATTTATTTTACAGTATCGAAATAAAAATATTACTTAACCTTAACTTGTTGCAATCTTTTATCCAATTTCATTCATTTAAATTACAAAATCTCACTACTAAAAACAAGAACTTTACAAATATTAATTAACTTTATTCTTAAATACACATTTTATTTCAGTAAAATAATGCAAAATGTGACTAATAAGATTTAAATTAAAATAAATAAACTTCAATTAAATGCAATTAAATCTTATTTAATTAAAGTTTATTTATTTTTAATTTAAATATTTTAATTAAATGTATACATTTGATTAAATTAAACAAATATCACTATTCATAATTTTATAATAAAATACACATTTTGTTGAACTATTTTTAAATTATTAAATTACTAAACTTTCTACTTTAATCACAAAAAATGATTCAAATATTTGTATTATTGTTAGGATAAAAATAAATGCATTTTTATTTATTCTTTTAATTATTTATTTAACGATTTTCAAAGTAAATATTTTATTTAACCTTAGCATATTGCAATCTTTTATTCAATTTCATTTAAAAAAATCTGACTAATCCTCTGTTGTTGTCAACACTATAAACCTCAAAAGTGCAACCTTCAAAACTAAAGAATAAAGCAAAAGCAAATCTCAGAGTCTAATAAAGTGTGTGTATCCTGGTGTGTAATGACAGTGACGTGCGTGTGTGTGTTCAAAGCAGGTCCCTCTTATAACAGAGCCATCAGTTTTCTCTCTCTCTCCACTTCACATCTGCTCTCCTCCTCCTCCTGCTCTCCATCTCTCTCTTCTCTGTGTTAGTGTTAGTGTTAGCGTCAGTGTTAGCGTGCGCCGCTATGGCTCAGTGTCAGAGCTGCTCTCAAAGCATGGGCTCGTTTTACTGCCTTGTTCGCAGGAGATTCAAGAGGAGACGCAAAAAACGGTCTGAACGCAAAGGTAAAACTGCTTGACTTTATATCAGAGTTAAGGTTTTAAATGTAGACTTGTAGATCTACTTATAAATGTTACATTTTTGCACTAGGTTTTTTTTTCTGTGTGATAAGTATAGATTTTAGGTACTGTTTCTGCAAATTGTGCGATCATTTTAGTTTTGTTTGTGAATCTTTTATTTGTGGTTTTGTATAGGTAAATATATATGTCATGAAAAAACTGATTTTGTTTTGCCATTTTACAATGATGGCTTTCAAGGCTGGAGAATTAATAATTGATATACGCTTAAATAGTTTTTCACTTTTGCCGTAAAATGTTTAATTGTAATAAATGTTTATTCACAAAAGTTTTTGAGAAAATAAATTGTGATAAAATGTTTTATTGTAATAGTTTACTGTAAACTTTTGCCATAAAATGTTTATTCGTAAAGGTTAATGTAAACGTTTGCCATAAAATGTTTATCCGTAAAGGTTGACGTAAATTTTTGCTATAAAATATTTATCAATAAAGGTCATGTGAACTATTGTTATAACATGTTTAATTGTAATTGTTCACTGTAAACTATTGCCATAAAATGTTTATCCATAAGAAAATTATTATTTTTTTCATAAATTCATAAAATGTTTAATTTATATAGTTTACTGTAAACTTTTGACATAAAATGTTTATTCGTAAAGGTTAACGTAAACGTTTGCCATAAAATGTGTAATTCTAATAGTTCACTGTAAACTATTACCATTAAATGTTTGTCCTTAAAAATTTATTTTGAACTTTAGCCATAAATGTTTAATTGCAATTATTTACTGTCAACTTTTACCAGAATTATTCTAAAAATTATTTACTTAAAAATTTGCCATTAAATGTTTATCCTAAAAAATTCATTGCAAACTTTAGGCATTAAATGTTTAATTGTAACTGTTTACTGTAATGTGTTCGCGTGGGTTTCCTCTGTGTGCTCAGCTTTCCCCCACAGTCCAAAGACATGCGGTATAGGTGAATTGGGTAAACAAAATTGGCCTTAGTGTATGAGTGTGTAAGTGAATGCAAGAGTGTGTATGGGTGTTTCCCAGTACTGGGTTGGTCTGGAAGAGCATCCACTGCATAAAACATATGCCGGAATAGTTGGTGGTTCATTCCGCTGTGGCGACCCCTGATAAATAAGGGACCAAGCCGAATGAAAATGAATGAATTTTTACTGTAAACTTTGCCATTAAATGTTTATCCGTGAAGGTTAACGTAAACTTTTGTCATAAAATGTTTAATTGTAATAGTTCACTGTAAACTATTGCCAATAAATGTTTATCCATAAAAAATGTATAGTGAACTTTGATACAAAATGTTTGATAATAAATGTTTGGTGTAATATTTCCTGTAAAAGGTTTTTGGCCTTTTGAAAAATACGTTAACATTTTACGTCATCTTTTCTTGGTTACCAGCACTTCATACAGGTTGTCAGTACTTTTCGAGTCAAAGCATCAGCTTTGTTTTGCATCAACTATGAATAAACTACAATAGACTAAGATAACAAGCAATACTAAATACCGATCTGAAAACATATCTACATGTTTTTCATTGTAAATTTCAAATGTGATCTTAAAGTTTTGAAGTTGAACCATGTGCTACCAAGTAAAAAAGTTCATTTTGAGCCTTGTTTATGCTTGGCATGCCCACTAAGAATACAACGTTCCTTAACCAGATGATTTTCAAGCTACTGATAAAGAGAATGGCACTTTAGTCATGTTGTTGTCATTTTTTTCAATTGGCTAGTTACACATTTTAAAAAAATCTAAATCTAAATCGTGAGTCTGCCTAACTTCAAAAAGTTTGAAAAGAAAAAAATTTAATTTAATATTTTTTTGCTATATTAAAGTTTTACTTTGTTTATATGAAGCAAGTTCTTTTATTTATGTAACTTATTTGATTTGGGGTTTGCTTTAAAATTTCAGCTGAGTTTTATTATAATTTCATCTCTCCAAGAAACATTCAGCAATATTCTATTAAAAGGACACCCTTTCGTTTACTGTATAAGGTTTTCCAATTTTTTTGTTGTTGAAAACAATTGTGTAATATTTGTGACCCACAATGTTAGCAAACATGTAATGAGATAAAAAAAAAAGATATAGATAACCACCCCCCCCCCCTATGCCCCCTTTTTTGTGTGTCTGTTTTTTTGTTTTGTTTATTTACTAAATCACATCATTTACATACATTTATTTTTTATTATGTATATACATTTATATGACATTATATGACATTATTATTTTCCTTTTAACGTTTTGTTTTTATGTTCTGCATTTGATATTCATCTTTATTATTTGCGAATAAGAAAATCAATAAAAAGTTCAAATCACAAAATTGAGAAAATCGAATAGTGAAATAAAAATGGTGAGCAAAAACTCTTTTCTCTTTTAAAACAACTTTAAAAAATCCAGCAGTGGAAAAGCCAGGTAGACTCATTGTCCAAAAGGCCTCAGATAGTTACAGTATCAAGTCTCTGACTGTCTGATTTCTGTATGTTTACCTCTAGTTGTGTTGTTATTTCTAAAAACTGACGATTGCAGCTTGTTCAAACTATGCGTTTAAAATGAGTTGAAACAACACAATTCTTAAGTTTTTTTTTTTTTTTTTTTTTGGGGGGGGCGCAACTTAATTATTTAATTTTCATTCCACTTAAATTTGTAAAAATTATTTAGTTAACTTAATCAATTTGTGTTGGGACAACATGAAGGAATTGTGTGGAACCCAGCATTTTTTACAGTACCTAGTTTCAGCGTTTCAGCAGTTATTTGCAAGGATAGAGATTTTTTTTCTCTCTCTCTCTCTCTGTTTCTCTATCACTCTCTCTCTCTCTCTCAATTCAATTCAATTCAGAAATTGCTTTATTGGCATGACAGATTGATTGCCAAAGCATTTATAAAGTTTACATTAAAAATAACATGTACAGTAGCCTATATATAGCCTAAAAACATAGTAAACACACATAGACACCACCTATATGATATAAAACTACAGGTTTTATAATAATAATAAAATTGCATGTTTATATATAATAACTTATATTGATTGTAACCTTAACTTAATTTGATTGTAGTGTAATAATGTGCACCTTTTGTAAAGCTACTTTGAAACAATAATTATTGTAAAAAGCGCAATACAAATAAAATTGAATTGAATCTCTCTCTCTGTGTTTCTTTCTCTCTCTCTCTCTCTCTCTCTCTCTCTCTCTCTCTCTCTCTCTCTCTCTCTCTCTCTCTCTCTCTGTGTGGAGTGCTGAAGGCAGCAGATAGCAGGTTCAATCCAGACAGCTCCTCAACTGTGAAGTTTAATCCGTCTCATTAGAACGGCCACTTCACGCCGCTAATCTCTCACTGTTCCAACGCCAGTCCAGTCCAGACCAGCGATCCAGCTGGAAATCAGAGAAAAGATTCGATCAAGCACTTGTTCGTTGAACGGGATGACCTTTTAATCCCCTGACACTTCTGCAGATATGCGGTGCCTTGATGGACGGAGGTTTTCCATGCTAATTTGTAGCTCATATTTTGATGGAGATGCTGATAAGCTATTGTTGTGGTTCAACACAAAGTCTTCCCTCTTCATAGGAGCTTTGTTTCTGTAATCCTCTTTACAACCGCCGACCTCTTGGTTAAGTGATTCGCAGTTTGGTGGTTGCTGAAGGCAGGGATGGAAATCGTTAATGCAATCTCATGGCAATTTGTGGCAACTTTTTGATTCAGTGGCTAGTTCATATTAATTTGCATGATCTCATTGGTACATTTTCATACGATTTGCTGATCCCCCAATGAGCGGTGGAGTTTGGGTTAAAAATAATATATTTGTTAGAAAATGTATGTTTTCATGATTAGCTACTTTTCTGACGATAAGTAAAATAGTTACATTTCTGTGTGAGATTGTGTGTTTTCCATAGTATTTATGTTGTGCCAGGTAACGAAATTGACATAAATCTTCATGTTTTATTATGACTGTTAACAATATTTGTTTGTTTTGACAAAGCGATGTATAATAATAAGGTGCAGTTATTCTTGTCCAACAGCAGGGCGTCACTCTAGAGTTGTGATTAACTCTGTTCGTCCACAGCTATGACACCGACTAGTCTATGTTTTCATACGAATGAAGTCATATGAATTTTTACGAATTAGCCAGTTTTCTCAAAATATGTAAAGGTATTTATCAGTTATCAATTCTGTTAATGATTCGTTTTTGTAATTTAGAAGGAGAAAGAACTGAGAAATGATTGGGAGAAATTCTTATAAAATTTACAATCCTCAGACGCGTAAACATTTTGAGTTTACTCGCTTCATTCGCACATCAAATGCGCTTCATTTGTGCATCAAATTCACTTTATTTGTGCGTCAAATTCACTTCATTTGTGCGTCAAATTCACTTCACAATAGACGCGGATTCGTGTCATGGGCGGGGCCTCTGTCTGCTCAGTGAGTCTAGTCTCGTTGCTAAATGGCTAACATGGTTTTATCGAGAGATTAGCTATGCTTTATGTGATTTAGGAAGACTGAAAAACAGCTTAGATTCTTTCGGCGCCATGTCTGAGTTCCCTAGATCCTTTCTGAAGTGCACCCAGCTCTGTGAGTTCATCAACTCCTCCAGAAACTATACCTGGATGATGGAAGCTTTCAGCTGCATGTGCTTCCGACTGAGCCGAGCCCAGTTTGATGAGCTGTTGTCTGGTGTCAGCAGGTTCAGGTTGATTTCCCCTCGGGACATGCACTACAGGCACTACATCATAATCCCGCCCATACGAGAGCAAGCTCCTGATTGGTTAACGCGGTGCACATGTCCCCTAAAGTTCAGATTTTCCAACTCGAGCGATTCACGCAATTTGCGCATTAGGCACGTCAAATGCGCAAAACACTCAATTCACGCTGCTTCATTCGTGCAAATCGCATCATTAGCGCCAATCGCGCCACAGGATGTCTATTCGCATCTTTGCATTGACTTAACATGTAAATCACTTGCGCTTTATGCTTCATCAACGTCTGGTGTGAACGCACCATCAGAAACACATCCAAATTAAAATCTTTCACTCTGTTAGGGTTAAACTTTCCAATGACAAATCACATATTTGATGTTTCTCTCTCACACACACACACACACACACAATTCTAGATTAATTCTGAACAAGAAATATGAATGAATGCTGAAATATTTTAAATTAATGTTACCTATTAATTCAATATTTAATTTAATTTTTCATATACTTTTTGTTTTTGTTTTCATATACATATAAGTTTTTTTTAAGAAAAATCAGTACGCTGCTTTCTAAGAATAACTCTGTAGTTGTAAATAAGTCTTAAGCAACCATTGCAAACGTTCTGGAATCCGCCGTACAAAAAATACACACCGAAAAAACCCCTGCAAGTTCCTTTTGGATGTCTCTTTGAAAAAAAATATTGAATTTTCACCAGAAATGGGCCACAGCAAATTAGATAAACATGGTTACTTAAGCGTTTCTACACCCGGCGCCGTCGTCTCACACGCTCAAACATGGGAGATAAAAAAAACCCATTTCCTGCAGACCAACTGTAGTGGGGTGAAGTCCTGAGGGAAGCAGTGCGAGTTTAATCTACCGGAGGGGGGAATAAATTCAGAATTAGCTCAAGCGCTTCAGGTTTGACCAGGCGAAAAGGGAGCATGTCAAGCCCACCTGTCCTCTTCCTCTCACTTTCACACGTTTCTTTCTGATGGACTTGCTGATAGATCCGTCTCCGTGGCATGTGGTCTGGTCTGGGGCTTTGCTGATAAAGTGTGTTATCTGTCCCACCTGCTCTCACCCGAAACATCAGTGGCACCTGTTTGCTTCTTTAGACGCTCCTTCATGCGCTATGGATAATGGAGGCCTTTTCACTTTCTTAGAAGTTCTCGAGGTCTGAAAATAAATTGTTTGGTTGTTTACTTTTGTAGCCCTCATGTTGTTCCAAACTTGTTGGACTTGCTTTCGATTGCTGATGTTTTTGAACGATCGTGTGATTGCTGTTGGCAATGGAATAACGTCAATTTGGACCTCATTGACTTTCATTGTATGTATGTTTTTCAAAATGTGTATATACTATATATATATATATATATATATATATATATATATATTATATATTTCTTTTTTTTTAGCCACATAAAAATAAAAGTTATGTGGGTTTGGAATGACATGAGGGTGAATAAAAAAAATTTCAGGAAATTCTTGGGCAAGTTTTACCAGACGTTATATATCCTAAATTGAAAAACTCACCGCACTCGCAATCTGACACCATTTTTCTTGCTCTCTTTATCTAATTTTGGCATGTATATATGTGTGTGTCTGTCAGCTTTACTCATCCTCATGTTGTTCCAAACCTGTATGACTTGCTTTTTACTCTAGATATTCTGAACAAAGGCATGACATGGAAGTCAATGGGGTCCAAAACAACAAAAAGTTGGACCCCAATTGATTTTGATTGTATGGACAAAAATATTTATATTATTTTTTTTATAATTATTTTTAGGGGTTTTTAACCTTTAATGGATAGAACAGTGTAGAGAATTTACAGGAAATCATGGGGAGCAGAGTGAGGGGAAGGATCGGCAAAGGACCTCGATCTGGGAATCGAACTCGGGTTGCCAACACCTTGGTGCTATATGTCGGCGCACTTAACCAAGAGGCTATATATAAATTATTTTTCAATATATTTTAGAGCACGTTTTACCAGAGGTTATAAATCAAAACTTGAAAATCTTTCAAGACATATTTTTCTGGCTCTCTTTGTCTAATATTAGTGTGTGTGTGTGTGTGTGTTTTTGTATCAGCTTTCCTCATCCTCATGTTGTTCCAAAATTTGCTTTAAAGGGGACCTGTGTTTTACAAAAATCACTTTTATAAGGGGTTTAAATACAGTTGTATGGCAGCAGTGTGTGAATATAGCCAGCTTCTAATGCTAAAAATGTATTAATAAAATTTTTTTTTATAATCACACTTGATAAAAATAGTCTGCAGAAACACTTTTGATTGACATTCTCCCTTTGTACGTGTCATCAGAGGGGGAAAGCCCCGCCCATTAGTGACGATCTCTCCCTCATTAGCATAGACAGTCCTGAGTGAGAAGCAGCCATCTTCCATTAGTGTTTTCACACTGTACCTGCTGAAGATAATGTCAGTGACTAAGAGGGATTATAAATGTGGAGTTTAGGATGTAGTCTCCATAGTCTACTTTCTTCTGAGACGCTTCTTTTGACATTTTCAGCTTTTCATAGAAATAACCGTAGTCCTGTTTTGACTCTGCCACTTTGCTGACACATAGGCATTTGTAGCTCCGCTCGATTTTGAAAAGAGCATAATCTCATTTGAATTTAAATTAACAGTCACAAAAATGGCACAATTTGGATCAAAGAAATAAAACATTTGGATATAAAACATTGTTTGTGTGGTATTTTGAGCTGAAACGTCACATACACCACTCTAGGGACATCAGAGACTTATTTTACATCTTGTAAAAAGAGGTATAATAGGTCCCCTTTAATCTCTGAATATTTTGAATAAAGGCACGACTGTTTTTGTCCATATAATGGAAGCCAATGGGGTCC
Source organism: Danio jaintianensis (assembly GCA_903798115.1). Taxonomy (NCBI): domain Eukaryota; kingdom Metazoa; phylum Chordata; class Actinopteri; order Cypriniformes; family Danionidae; genus Danio; species Danio jaintianensis. The sequence goes on from CAIGQV010007757.1 coordinate 15,547,781, forward strand.
AAAACAGCATAAATATGGACCCCACTGAGTTCCAGTGTATGAACAAAAAATATTTTTAGAATATTTTCCTTTGTGTTTCACAGAAAAATTAAAGTCATGCTGGTTTGGAATGACATGAGGGTGAATAAACTATCTTTCGGGAAATTTTAGAGAGAGTTTTACCAGACCTGAAAACCTCACTGCACCCATACTCTATTTATCTAGCTTTATTTAAAATATCTATCTCTCTTTCTCTGTGTATCATGTTTATTCATCCTAATGTTTTTCCAAACCTTTATTATTTGCTTTACCAGATATTTTGAACAATGGCATGACAGCTTTGGCCATATAATGGAAATCAGTTAGGTCCAAAAAACACACA